>JAGDQP010009617.1:39867-58411 GCA_022664845.1 Lepisma saccharinum
GTTCTTCACCATCCGCCGAAGTGACAAATTTTGGTGCGGTGTTTGGAGCGATATGACCATCGAACAAGTGTTAATGCGAGCGATGAAAAGAAGTGGTGGTTTGACAGGTGGCAGAGGAATTACAGCATCAACGATCGCTACATGGGTAAATTCAATGCCTGCGAGCTCCAGGATTGTTGTGGCAGTTGAGAGATTTGCATCTGTTAATTCTGTTTCCTCAGAGCAGCACGTAGAGTTACGTGATGCCAACCAGAAGCGAAATGCCAAGCACGTACAAGATTTTATTACTTGGTTTCGACAGCATAATCCTTTTTCAAAACCTTCTCAGCTGTCTTCTCTCTCCACAGGTATATTGGCTGATTCAAATACAAATTGTGACGAGGCCCGTGATATTGGACTTTCGGCAATAAGAGAGATCGAAGGGATGAAATTCAGTGAAATCCACATGAAAAGAAAGTACACCGTCAAATCGTTAGCAGCTGTGACAAAATCTATCACCATCCGAAATGACACCACTCATGTCAACCCCAACCAACTGCTTCACCGCATGGTTTGTAGTGTGAGAACAGAAGAACAGCTAGGGGAAATATTCAAATATGAACTATGTACATATCCTCCTTCACTGTTCGATGAAAGCGGTTTGATGAGGAAAGGCACCAAGTCTTCAATCCTAAAAGTGCTACCAAATGGAGGAACCGATCCATCTCCTACTGACTAAATGTCCCTCGGGGTATCATATGTTGTCGATGGAGGGCATCTCCTACATCGTGTTGTTTGGCAACGCCCTGCAACGTTCCGACTAATATGGCAACAATATAGTGACTATGTTCTGTCCCATTACGGCAGAACTGTAGTCTTCGATGGCTATAGGGAAGAATTAAATACAAAAGATTAGGAACGTCTGCGAAGATCTCGCTCAGTTAGCAACGTAGATGTGAAAGTAGAAGACCCCATTCACGTCACCTTTGGGCAGAGTGAATTCCTTGCAAACCCGAACAATAAGGAACAACTAATATCCCTCCTGACATTACACTTGAAGGAAAAAGGATGCCAAGTGCTTCAAGCGCATGGGTACGCAGGCACTTTGATTGTTTCGTCAGCTATCGCAGAAGCTCTAAAAGGGATGGAGGTTCGAGTAATAGGTGATGACACTGACCTATTGGTTTTGTTAATTACTCTTCCTCCTCCAGACTGCAACTTAAAGATGATTGTGCCTGGTAAAGGAAATCAGTCAAATAAAGTTCACAATATTCAAGCAATGCAGCATGAAATAGGGGACATGAAACATGTTTTATTGTGTGTTTATGCCTTTACAGGTTGTGATTCTGTGTCTTCAATATATCGGAAAGGTAAAACTGTCCCATTTAAAAGAGTTAAATGTGACGAGGAACTTAGAAACAAATTACTTATTTTCAATGACCCTAAAGCACAGAGAGATAATATTGCTGCTGCTGGGCACGATTTTTCCTGTCTTTATATAGATCCCATAAGACGCAAAATTTGGACAGTTTACGTCACCAGATATATTTAACGACAGTTGCAAAGCAGCCTGTGCAAGGTGAGTTTAAGTTAGCTACTTTACCTCCAACAAAAGCAGCAGCAAGGGAACATTCACTACGAGTGTACCACCAAGTGCAGCAGTGGTGTGGTTTCAAGAAAGACCCACTAAAATGGGTCTGGAAGAAGGTCAGCGGATATCTGCGCCCAACAACAACAACTCTTGGTGCTGCTCCAGAATGGCTGCTGTATCTCGTCTCTTGTTCCTGCACAGGAGAATGTCTGAACGATTGTGAGTGTCGAAGAATTGCCCTTCAGTGCTCAACCATGTGTGCCAACTGCGCTGGATATGGGTGCAGTAATACAGAGGCAGCCATTGATTATGATGCGGAAGAGGATTTAGTGTTGCCAGATGATGAGGATGTGCAAGAACTTTCTGAAATAAATTCTGATACTGATGAGAGTGATAAGGAAGAGAAGTGAAAATAATCTTTGTATTTAATACATGAAGGTAAGAGCTATGTAAACATTTTATTTTTGTGAGCTATGTAAAATTTTCTGATAAAAAAAAGGCCTACAAATAAAATTATGACTTCGTAAAAGACACGGATAATCGGGAGTTTACTGTATTTGTGTATATATACGGATGTATTTTAAAATATCAAAGTTTGTATATAAAAGTATTATCTATATTATAAAAATGCTTTTGTTCAACAATATTCTCAATGTTTTCAATAATCTGAACGAATTTTCTGCAATTTATGGAGGGAAAACATTTACCAAAACCCCCACCTCTCAATGTCTTGGAAACTATTAAGCGCAGAAAAAATGTATTGGGCCGTTTTTGTGGGAAATGTAATGAACATTAATTTTATATAGGGTAATAATTTCTCTACGCTGCGTGATTTCCGATATATTTGAGAAACACTGAGAAAACAAACTTTTCTGACCCCTTTCCCTTCCTTCCCCCCTCCCAAACCCGACAGTCTTTCTGTGGAGACTTTTTACCGCATTTAGAGTAAATGGTAACAAACAATTTGGGACACTTAAACCTTTGTTTTTTGTGGTTTCCGGGTTTGGAGCTAATTTTACTGTACTACTACACAGGAATCGTCTTAGATCTTATCGTTACTGATTGAATTTTGAATTTATTTATGGCCTTTAGGATGAGCAAAATGTTCGCGGGCCTCTCTCGGCTCTCCAAAGAAGTTACACTAATGTTGCATAACGTATTTTTTGTAACTTCCCTGTTCTTCTGTTTTTCTTCTAACGTTGGTTTATTTTTTCCCTCAGAAACTAAGAATATGTTACTGTCGTTTGAACAGAGACCGAAGTTTGATAAAATCCGAAGACTGGGTTTCGAACAGAAACGAACACATGCATATATTATGATAACACACACACTTGTTAATCTCTCGATTGTCCAATGACTTACATTTCGTGACCAGGGTATCATTCTCATACAAGTAATATTAAAAGAAAACGAAACAAAAACGTGGCTTAAATGGGATCAAACCTATAACTACAGATTCAAAGTCCAACACGTTAACTGTTATACTACATCAGACATGGTTTTTATCTTTCCTAAAACCGTGTTATAATTGTATTTGTCAGCATCAGAAGAAAGAAAATTTACGCCAGGGACGTCTAAAAATGTATTTCTTTTTAGAAGCTCTTTCAAGGTCACGCTCCGTTTAAAGTAATAAGTAACACAGCTTGGTTGCAAATTCTATCCTCTTGTCATTTGATCAAAAGAAGTTACTATCGTCTTAGTGAATTGTAGTTAAAAAAATCTTGACCGGACCAGGATTCGAACCCAAGTCCTCGTGATACTGGTTTAGAAAGAAAATGTTGTAACCATGAACCATTTTTACAGATAAAGAAATATTGCCAAGATTTGTCTTATTAAAACACCACCAGATTGAGTCATGCTAAGTGGACTATTTTATACATTAGTTATTTTAGTTAAGGAATATTAGATTGGGTTAGGTTAGTAAAACAGACCTACTGATTGCGTAAGAAATGATATTTATTTCTGTCTTCGCAGTTGTTTTCGTAGGAGAACAAGCATGTGGATGCTTTTTCTAGGTTTAAATCCACCGTGTATATTTTTATGTGTGTAAAAGCATTAGAACAATTTCCTTTGTTAAAACAGTTTTTCGTATTGATGAAAATTCCTTTATGAAAATAATAATAATCATTATTATTATTATTATTATTAGAAAGAAATGTTATTAGCATTTCTCCTCACGCTGGAATGCTTGTTAGGAAATAATAAACTTCTAATAGCATGTGTTTATAGACCACCTAGAGCTAATTTTAAGAACTTTGAGGACGAAATATCAAATGTCATACCCGTTTACGAAAACGTATTAATTTTAGGAGACATGAACTATAATCTTCTTGTATCAAACTCTAAACCTTACCACTTCCTCAGTATACTGGAATCTCTAAGTCTTACAGATTGCCCCCTCCGCTCAACATTTCACACCAACACATCTGAATCATTAATTGATGTCATTTTGACACGAGATACAAGTAAAATTACAAATTTCGGCCAGTTTCCAGTACATGGCATCTGTCGACACCATTTAACTTTTCCGTCATACTCAATCTCTGTACCAAAATTTAAATCTAAAACTATGTCATACAGAGACATGCGTAACATTAGTGATGAGGCGTTGTTGCAGGATGCAGTCAACATACAGTGGCAGCAAATGTATAACCTCCCGAGCGTTGATGCACAACTAGATTTTCTAAATCAATCGATTTTAAGTCTACTAGATAAACATGCTCCGTTAAAACGAAAACTTGTTCATCATCCACCTTTCCCCTGGTTAATTAAAGAGCTACTCGAATTAATGGCGTTAAGAGGTACTACTTATAGAAAGTACCTCAAGGTGCGTAGAAGGAATTCTGAGACAATCGACACAATGCGTAACACTTATCGCTCTCTGAGAAACCGTTTTACCCACCAAATAAGGAAGGCTAAGATCAAATTTTCCCAGGAATTAATATGTGATCTCACTAACACGAAATCCCTCTGGGACAAACTACAGTTACTTTGTATCAAGAAGAGACAAAGTTTTACAGAAATCAGAGATAAATTTTCGCCAGACCAACTTAATGATCATTTTTGTAAAATTAACTACCCTAGTCAAGCGAAGAGATCCGACTCAAATGAAACTCATCCGAATCAGCAGAATGAACGGAATAAATTTAATTATATATGTGTCACTCCGCCAGAGGTTCTATCAGCAATTCATAGAATAAAATCGAAAGCAGTAGGTATCGACAAAATTCCCATTACCTTCATTAAAAAAATCATTCGCTTTATACTCTTACCAATAACTTATATGTTTAATCTCTCGATAATGTCAAATATGTTTCCCGCAGTATGGAAGGTAGCACAGGTTATAGCACTTCCAAAACTTAAAGGAATCCTAAAGGAGACGATTTACAACCCATAAGTATTTTACCCTGTCTCTCGAAAGCTCTTGAATATATTATGAGCGATCTAATTAGTAGACACTTATCAAAGTACTCATTATTGGACCCATTTCAATCAGGCTTCCGCAAATATCATAGTATTCTAACCGCTCTAGTACACATAGCTGACGAGAGCCGAATGGCCCTGGATACGAGGAATGTTACCATTCTCACTCTTTTGGATTTTTCTAAAGCGTTTCAATCTATTGTACATAAAACTCTTCTTTCTGAATTATCTTCTTTCTTCAACTTTTCTGAGCATGTTATTCAATGGTTGCAAAACTATCTTCAAGGACACTAGCAATTTGTAAGTCTTTCTGGTTCACAATCATCTTTGCGCAATCTCTCAAGAGGAGTCCCACAGGGGACAGTTCTCGGGCCACTCCTGTCCTGTTTATATATAAATGACACATACACACACATATATATATATATATATATATATATATATATATATATTTACCAGAATCACATGTACTATCTTTCAAGAAAGTAGATCCCACTTGTTGGAGGTGTTGGAATCGAATTTTTTAACTATGAAAAATTTTGAAATGTACATGCACACTTTCAACTACTTGTAATCAGATTCTTTGAAAGATGTGTTTTGTTTGTATATTCCAGAATACTGCTCAAACATAGTAATAAAAGATAATATATAGAAAAGACAACCCTATTCGATAATAATAAAACAGAAATATACTCAGTACGTAAAAATTAACTGGTAACTGAAATGAGAAAAAACACTTTCACTACATTTACCATGGTGTAGTGATTAGTGAGTAAGCGTTCTACGCAGAAGGTTATGAGTTCGAATGCCCGCATTTTTCTTTACTTTCTTTTTTAAGCGAATAATACTTGAACACATTTAGAAAATCACCTTTGTTCTTCACCCGTAATTAACCATTCTCTTTGTAATTCCAGTGAAATATATTTTCAGTTTGTAAATTAGCAGCTTTAAACTCGATAATGTTATTCATAATGTTTGGAAGTCTTTAGGAAAATTCAAATTGGTCTTAGTGACTTCTATATTACGGTCAATCATGTATTATTATTTTTTTTTTTTTTATTTATTTATGAAACATCGAATTAAGGCAGCAGAAAAGAAGCACGATAATACACAGTAACCCAGTCTAACCCGTACGTTGAATAAAATGCAAACGCATTTTACAACGAGGAGCAGAAGCTCACAACTAATTCTTCCCCTCGTGTCTCCCAAATCAGCTTTGACAATATGTTACTAGATAGCTCTGTCTTTAGCATAGATTTGCACTCGTCCGAACTACAAAAGCAATCTAGATTCGAATTTCTTGAATGGAGAGTAGCTTCGAATTATCATTTTTGTATTTCGTTTCTGTCATTCCTTTTCACGTTATAATGTTGAATGGTTTTGCATTTTCATTTCATTTTGTGTATTTTATTTTCGTTTCCTGTTGCTAGAGGTGAAAATTAGCATTTTGCTTGCCTGCGAATTGGCAATATATGAAACAGGAAGCTCTCACGTGTCCAACATATTTCTCAAGTTTTCAACAAATCTTGCGTATTAATCCCGTGAATCAGTTGCGTGACAACCTGTTAGGAGCAGCAAGCGGACATTTCAGGTAGGACTGGGCGTAAACTACGGAATTGCTTAACTAAGAAGATAGACTTAAACACAACGTGCACATCATTTATAATAGAACATATTTTATTAGAGATGGACGACGCCAAAGAAATGTAGTAAGAAATATTTATTTCGGCAATGCGAACATGAAGGAAAGATATCATGCAATGAAACATTAACAGGAAATATTTGTGGAAAAATTTATTTCTGAAATTTTGAGATATATATTCTTAATTTCGAAAGAAATTGTTTAAAAGAAAATACAATTTTATAGTTTTAGGTTCCCTAAACCGCTTTACTTAAAAACGTGGATTATAGAATTCAAATTTTATTTAAGACCTTCAGGCAACTTTGGCTCAAGCTACATGTAATATATAAGAAGAGCATTACAAATACAGCACTTGCCTGAGAAATTTGACCAGAATTCTGATTAAGCCTTAGCATACAAATGTTAGCTTTCTCAAAAACGAACATTATTTATTTATTTATTTATTTTTAAATAATAATTTTGCAAGTGTTAGAACTATATAAATTTGTAACAGTAATATTTGCATTTTAGCTTCCTAGTAACATCCAGAAAATGAGTTGGAAACTGATGTTAAATTTCAGCAAGAAATATTTTATATAACTTGAGCGATGGGAGACAAATTAAACGGAGACAAAACTCCTTATGCACTGTTCATTCACCCTTTGTGTCCCATGTATATAGAAATTACATTCTTGAATGACATAGTTATAAATGAATTCATGGAAGTCGATCATTTTTTACATTACGTACTAAACACACAAGTTGATATAAATGGTTTGGAGTCAGGGATTTCGCCATAGTTTTCAGTAAGGGTGGGACGTGTAAAGTAAAAATTGGGAAAGTGTAAGTGGAGATTTGCACGGTTTCCACTGATTTTTAGCCGAGAATTTGGGAGGTGACACTCCCACAACAAGGGGATTCTGGTGGAATCACTGTTCGAAGTCTACGTTAAACTGTAGGTCCCGTCCTTGGGACGTCCTCTCTATCCGATTGAAGACAATGACAACTGCCATCGGTTTACCCTGCCCAGGAACTTTCGGATCAGCACCTGCCCTCGGGCAGAACACACACAATTATCTTTATTGTAAATTCGCCGTTTTTTACTCTTGTTTTACTCCCAGCCTATATATACATATAATTCACAGCCGTATTCAATTCACTACTGGATGAGGCCTCTCGCGTACTAAAGAGTTTGTCTGCTGCTCCCACGCTGACCAGACGTGTTGGGAGAGGAGAACCGAAGCTCTCAACTGTGATCGCCACTATCTTTTATTCACAGCACTCCCCAGTTGTATCACGATGCTGGTTGGGCATCGTTCCAGGCCCTCTTGCTTTGGAAAAAATCCCTTTGCAGAACCGGGAATCGAACCCGGGACCCCACGATCAGCAGTCGGAGTGTGTGTATGTGAGTATGGAAAAATAAGTGTGAGAAAGAATTTTAAAGTACAGTATACTTTCTTTTTTAAACTGCAGTCCAGTGATCGATTTATGCAATTAATAGAGAGGGGAAAGAATATTTCAAACACGATAGAATGCCGTATTTGACGCCTTTGGCTAGGGGCAGATTTCGGAACGCAGAGCTAAGGATGATATTTAAAGAGAGGGGGAAATCCCAACCATTCGCCCTACAAATCGAACACTAAACTGTACTATAATATAAAAACAGTAAAATTTTATAACACCTAAGGTGTAGATAGCTCTGAATTCAGCTGTAATAAAACACGTGACTATAAAAAAGACTTCGTTTTCGCCTGTAACATACTATTAACGATATTTATACAAAGTGAGTCATGAATTTGGGATTACACGTGTAGAATTTTACACAATATTAGAGCCACTTTACATTTTATAAATCGACTTAAGATTGTCTACATCGTTGATAACTGAATAATTTTATAAGTTTTGTATGGTTTTGAAAAGCAAGTTTATTTGATTTTTTATATTTATATTATTTTAAAAGTCTTGGGCTACAGCTGGCGCACACTGCAGTTTATATATATATATATATATATATACATGAAAACGTTTTGGGTTATAGTCATCTTGATTTTCAGAATTCACTTTTTAAAAATCCTTAACAAATGTTAGCGTTGTTTAGAAACTCTAGATAACAATCCTAACGATTTTTCGTATAGAAACGTTTTGGACTACATCCATGCTGAATAATGTAATTCAAGAATTTATTTCAGAGTCGAACTCAGCGACCTGTGAAATTTTGAAGTATGATATTTCATGAAATCAAATATTTTAAAATTTGTTTTCTCAAGTTTCCGCAGTGAGGGACTTCCGATACGTAATTTTTCAGTTCAAAATCATACTCAGCGACTATAGGAGCCCTGAGATACGAAATTTAAAGAAAATTAAATGGGATTTTGAAATTAAAATGGATCATGTTGCTCTCGTCTTAATTTCGAGAATTATTTGTTTTTACTTAAATATCGATTTCGGAAACTTTGGAGTACCTATATATTAAATTTCACTAAAATTGGGCAGGTTCCAAAATGGAACAATTTAGAGCCACACCGACTGTTTCTTCCAGGCATATTTTCGGGGGAGCTTTACCCCCAGGGATTTTCAACAGCCCCCCCAAAAGAATTTGTTTCAATACTTGTATTACTCATGCGTATTCTGAAATACGAGTATAATAGCACTTTCTATAAATACTGTTCATGTTAGTTTGAGTTTAACTAAGAAAATACGACACATTCTTAAGTAAAATTATTGTTATTTTATATTTTTAGCATATGGGACTCAATATGCATTATTTATCATTTTCGTAAGCCTTCACGACTTGATTTAGCCCCCTTCCCCGAGCAAAATCTTCTGAAAGAAACACTGGCCACACCGTTTATAATGTAATTGAAGGCAAAATATTGATCTTCGTATTTCAATCAATTCAACTTCCGAAACGATTCTAACATATTTTGGAATTCCCAGATATGAAATTTCACTTCAATCAGATACTTACAAAGTGAAGTTTTGATCTGGCTCCATCTTGCATTCTTGGATAGAAATTTCTTAGCTTCACGCTGGAATCAGAGTTTACGGTCATTCATTGAGTACTGGAATCGTAGAGAAAAGGAAGAGCGTTCGCTTGCAGTGCGAAGGGTACGCGGTTTGAGACTTCATCAAGTCAATATCTGCTTTTTACTTTTTCTCTAGTAATGTGAAAATTCTGTGTGTTACTGTATGCTTTTTACATGTAAATGAATGTTAGTGTTATGTAGCTTTTTGTTTTTTTCTTCATATTCTTCTTTTTTGCTTCATTTATTTAAAAAAAGAAGTTAATTTACATGTTTAGCAGATTTTGTGTTGTACCTTTACATAAAAACAAACAGCATGAAAAAAGAATCAATCAACAGTTGCACAACATTTACAGAGATCGTAATAATAATAATAATAATAATAATAATAATAATGATACTTATTATTATTATTCATGAAGTGCAATGCACTTATTTTAAATAAATGAAGCAAAATGAAGAATACGAATAAAAGAGCGAAAACCTACACATCAGTGGCATAAAGCATACTGTAACACAACATTTACTAGAGGAAAAGGAAACAGTAGGCTGACAAGGACTCGAACCGTGAAATCTTTCGCATGACAAGCGAGCGCTTTTCCATTAATATTCTGCGCCAGGCGTTTCGGAGATATCTTACTCAGAGGTTTCAGACTTTAGGCCCCACTAGTGGAGAAACTATAAGTCATCATCAGCACCTAAAATTTACACGATGCACACGGCTTTTGAAGCCCTTTCAAAGGAACCGGGTCTCACCCAGAAGCAGTGTGCGGATTATACTTTTTAGTTAGGGGGGATAAAACATAAGCACGGATTTCAACAGGATATAATAAATCACAGCCATTTTCAATCCACTAGTGGATGAGGCCTCTCCCCGAAGGGAGGAGTTGTTTACTTGCATATATATACGTATAGCGAGAGAGAGAGGAGAGAAGAGGAGGGAAGATATGCAGTCCCATTTTCCAAATGGGGGTTTCTAAATCAAACCAATCACACTAAATCATTCATATGAAGCTACTTCAAAAACATCACAAAAGATATGACTTCTTAGCTGCTAGTAAAAGTTCACTATACTCTTGTCACTTCCATGAAAATAGTTTAAACTTCTGCCAAATAAAAATGTTCCGACTTTCTATCGAATCTTGATCCCCCTGCTAATTCGCACACTGCCCAGAAGTAGGAATATCAGATTCGGGTACCTTACTGCTAAGAAACTTAGCACACGTGGGCCGAAAAGCACTTTATTTAACAGGAAATCTCTCCTGAAGTTTAAAATATTGCACAATTTGTATTAATGTTATGGCTGAACTGCACAAGTAGCAAATAGAGCGCAAAAACATTTTCCAAATTACAGAAAATTATTTTAAAATAAGATCTTAATAGTATCTTTCAAAGAAAATACCTTTTACAATGTGTTCTGTACGTTTTAAAAATAATTTGAAAATCTCCTGAATTAAAAATAATTTGAAAATCTCCTGAAATTCACCACTTGACAACATATTTTAATAAGCATTTGAAAGCAATTTTAATACAGAAAAAGGTGATTGTGTTGAAATAATTTTGAAAATTACGTTAAAAATTATTTAATACTTTTGTTTTTTTAAAAAAATGAGTTATTTGATTCTTTTTCTAGTCTTACTTGATGTTTGGAAAAGAAGTATTTTTTTTTTTTTCTAAAATAATTTGATATATCTGTTTTTAACTACTTAGAAACAGTTTCCATTATTTATTTGTTACTAAGGTATGATAATTACAACAGTGGATTATATTTCATAGAAGAAATATTTTGTTGGAAAATAATAGCATTGCACTGAAATAATAGAAAAAGTCCGATTGTAAATTTTGCAGTAGTGGGTCTATAGCTGCCAAAGATGCTTGTTTAAAATGTAAAGTACCTCCTTTTTTTTTTTTAATTTATGACGTTTATGTATTACCGTAATTTTCAGATTGTACAGGAAGTCTAAGCGAGATTAACGCTTTATAGTTATTATAGTTCATCTATGATCTTGACAAAAAGGTTCAACCGCTGAGCTTGCTGATAACAGATTAGGGAGAGTATTTCAGACAGTGAGACTCACTCGACCATGACGTATAGAAGCTGACGTAACTCGATTTCCCATGATTCCTTTCAGTTCAAGTGACGGCTGGCGCATCTTTATCTACGCGAATTTATTGAAAGTTCTCAATAACATACAGTTTGGAAAAAATATCAAGACGACAAGCGGTTTCGATCCCGCAACCTTCAGCGCAGAATGCCAGTCAGAACACCTAGACCACTACGCTAGAGAGTCATTGCTTTTTTGATTTACTTTTTGAATAGATCTAGTATTATTTGCTTACACACGTTCGCACTGTTCCTTTTCTTATCTATTTCCTTTTCTGATGTTCTATTTTGCCCGTCCTATTATCACACATTCAAACATCTGTATCACTGAGAATTCTTTTGCAATATATCTCCTCTTCATTGCTGCCACAGTAACTTAAAAATTAAGCACTAAACATGCGATATGTTTGGCACGAGCTCAATTTTTCATACCGAGATTAGTTTCCAATATTCTCACAACGGCATGGGATTTACTTTCTTGAAAGGTAGTACACATGCTTTAAAAAAGCAGTATTATGACAAACAAATATTTGATGATAATAATAATAGTAGTAGTAGTAGTAGTAGTAGTAGTAGTAGTAGTAGTAGTAGTAGTAGTAGTAGTAGTAGTAGTAGTACTAGTAGTAGTAGTAGTAGTAGTAGTAGTAGTAGTAGTAGTAGTAGTAGTAGTAGTAGTAGTAGTAGTAGTAATAATAATAATAATAATAATAATAATAATAATAATAATAATAATAATAATAATAATACAGATTAAAGTTACAAAAATAGATATAGTTCGACTTTCACGATCCTCATATGTAGGAACACAGCTACGCGCGCGCGCACACACACAAACGACATAAAACAGTGAGATACAGACAAATACCGGAACTCTACAGATTTTAACAAAAACTGATCCTGTACACACTATACCATACTGGAGAAACTTATGTACTTACTAAATTTTTGTTATTTATAAATAAACAAATAAAAGCTGTCAGATGGAGTTTGGGGGTTTAATCGATTCTTAACAATAGATATTTTTTCACTGACTTCCTGAAGCATTTCACTGTCTCTGATTCCTTAAGATGATCGGGTAGGCTGTACCAAATGCGAATACAGGTAACTGTGAAGGATTTGTTAAAGAAGTTAGAGTTATATTCGGGGATAGATAACATGCTGGTTCCTGATCTTGTATTGTGTCCATGACGGGCATTAAGACATTGAAAATGTTAAGAAATATAACTGGGATTTTTAGCACTGACGCATTGTTTTAAATAATAGTAGTACTGCTGTGCGAAGCTCGTCTAGTTTTATTTATTTATTTATTTAGGAAGAATACAGTGGGCGTATGCCCAGTTATGGTATTCTGTAAAAAGGATAGCTTTCGATAGAAAGGTGTTTAATGGTTTGAATATTTCAGGTTAAAGATAAATCTTACACATGAGTTCTGAATCCTCTGAAGGCGGTGATCCAACTCATCGCTAATGTCGGAAAGTACTACGTCACAGTAATCAACATGTGGGAAAACAAGTGTTTGTGCCAAAGTGGTTTTAACAGCTGTTGGAAGGATATTTTTTAACTTAACTAGAGAATGCAGTGACAAGAACGCTTTTCTGCAAACCTTATGGAAAGCCTTCCAATCCAGGTATCGCTCTAGTGTGAGGCCAAGGTTGTTTACCGTGGAAGAAAATGGTACGGCCGAGTTATTTACAGTAATATTGGGGATGATAGAACAATCAGGAAGTGATGTTGATCTCTTTGAAGAAAATATTATATATTGACATTTTAGCGGGTTGATGCTGACATGGGAAGGTCACGATAGTTGTCGCTGAGATCCTAATCAAACATAGTGCATCTGATAGAGGATAATGAGATATGGAGAATACCAAATTTAAGGTGCGACGGACAAGGGGGACCGCAGATAGTGGGGCGAAATTCACATGAGTTAAATAAAGGATATATCCACAGTATTTCAGAATAAAGGACGGAACTTTCGGGAGGTGATTTCTGGCATCAAAACCACTAAAAAAAGGTCTTTTGAACATGGGTGAAATTTCGCTTAGTTTTAGAGATTTCGCTTAGTGACGTTTCCAACTTGGAGTAGTCAAAAATCGACGCCTAGTAATGGGAGGAAATGAATAATTCTCAATAAGTTAGAAGCAAGTCATTGAATGAAAATTCCGTTTCCGGACATTTTGTCTAGCAACATGGCGGACATCAGGAGATGAAAACACGATGTCACTAGTTTGTCAGTGTTGCCTACTAGGTATAAAGTTTAAATTTCTCAAACGGCAGTTCGTCGTGTTATTGGACATTTTACATCGTATAGTGATGATAAACAACATACTTAAAGCTCACACCACCGTGTTACATACTACGGATAAGATAGAGAGGTTGTCGCGAGATTATATAAACTACAGGGCAGTCCATCTGAAATCGTTCAACTTGGTTAATTAACCTCTTTCAAATAATAATAATAATAATAATAATAATACTTATATTCCTTATATTAGAATAGTTCAAAACGGGTATTCTTTTATTTCTACACCAACCTATTAATTAATGGCCACCATTTTTGTAGTAGTTTACAAAAAAATGTAATATCTCCATACTTGTTTATCCTAGGATATTCAAACAGAAACCATTTTTTTTCCTTTAAATCTGCTTGATAATTTTAGTTCTCTACATGGTAAGCCTAAAACGTAACTCAAGTGATCAAAATGGTATCCAAATGTCTTTGTCGTTCGGAGCGGATTGAATCTCAGCATTGATCTTTTATATATTATTACACAGAAACATCTATTGAGTGTATACAAAATATGAATGCGTAGTTCCTTAATATGGTTTGAATGTTTGAAAATCAAAAACTTCGTATTTTATGCGTATTGGAGGCCCGATATCTCTGGCGGGACAAAATATAAAAATCTGATTTTTCACATGTTGTACAATTACATAAGAAGAACATATGGTAGTAATTTCAACTATGATACTTGAGTCTCGACGGAGTTAAAAATTTGCAAATTTAGGATTAATAATGTTCGTCCGTGTTTTGATAATATGTTTACGAAAGCGCGTACAACTATTATATCCCCAATTTACAAATGAATAATCGGTTTAAACTAAAATATCAAAGACATTTCTACCATATTTTCTCCTTGGTATAACTGTACAACATGTGAAAAAATGGATTTTTATATTTTGTTCCACCAGAGATATAAGGCTTCCAATACGCATAAAATATTAATTTTAGGATTTTCAAACATTCATAAAAAATTAAGGAACCACATATCACCCTTCATATTTTGTTTACATTCAATTGAGTTTTATGTGTAATCGCGTACAAAAGATTCAATTCGCACCGTACGAAAAAGCCCCCTAAAACAGGAATTTATTCTATTTTGATAATCACATTTGGATAGTATTTTCATCACTTCAGTTACGTTTTAGGCTTATCATGTAGAGAACTAGAATTATCAAGCAGATTTAAAGGGGAAAAAATGAATTCTGTTTGAATGTCCTATGACAAACCAGTACGGAGATATTACCTTTTTTTTGTAAACTACTCCAAAAATGACGGACATTAATTAATAGATTGGAATAGAAATAGAAGAATACCCGTTTGGAACTATTCTAATATAAGGTTTATATGTATTATTATTTCTGAAAGATGTCGATTAACCAAGCTAGACGATTTTAGATGTACTGCCCTGTAGTTTGTATAAGATAGCGACAACCTCTCTGCCTTATCCGTAGTTTGTAACACGGTGGTGTGTGCTTTAAGTATGTAGTTTATCATCATTAGACGATGTAAAATATCCAATAACACGACGTACTGCAATTTGAAAAATTTTAACTTTATATCTAGCTGGCACCACTGACAAAATGGTGATATCGTGTTTTCATCTCCTGATGTCCACCATGTTACTAGAAAAAATTCCGGAAACGGAATTTTCATTCAATGACTCGTTTCTGACTTATTGAGAATTACTCATTTCCTCCCATTACTAGGCGTCGATTTTGAACTCCAAGTTGGAAACGCTGTATCTCCAAAACTAAGCGAAATTTCACCCATGTTCAAAAGATCTTTCTTTAGTGGTTTTGATGTCAGAAATCAACTCCTGAAAGTTCCGTCCTTTATTCTGAAATACTGTGGATATATCCTTTATTCAACTCCTGTGAATTTCGAGCTTTCGCCCCCCTAGTTCATCGCACCTTAAATTTTGGTATTCTCCATATCTCACCATCCTTTATCATATACACTATGTTTGATTAGGATCTCAGCGACAATTATCACGCTCCTCTTTTGTGAGTCCATTTAGTTCTGCCCAGTCCGTAATTCTAGCAAGATCATCGTTTATACTATTAATGGTCGCTGTTAATTCACGCGGATCGCATGACGTATACATCTGGTAATCGTCGGCATTTAGATGGTGTTTACGTTTTAATGCATTAGAAATGTCATTTATATATAAACAGAACAGAAGTGGCCCGAGAACTGTTCCTTGTGAGACTCCTCTTGAGAGATTGCGCAAAGATGATTGTAAACCAGAAAGACTTACAAATTTCTGGCGTCCTTGAAGATAGTTTTGCACCCATTGAATAACATGCTCAGAAAAGTTGAAGAAAGAAGATAATTTAGAAAAAAGAGTTTTATGTACAATAAATTGAAAAGCTTTAGAAAAATCCAAAAGAGTGAGAATGGTAACATTCCTCGTATCCAGGGCCATTCGGCTCTCGTCAGTTATGTGTACTAGAGCGGTTAGAGTACTATGATTTTTGCGGAAGCCTGATTGAAATGGGTCCAATAATGAGTATTTTGATAAGTGTCTACTAATTAGATCGCTCATAATATATTCAAGAGCTTTCGAGAGACAGGGTAAAATACTTATGGGTTGTAAATCGTCTCCTTTAGGATTCCTTTAGTATTTGGAAGTGCCATTACCTGTGCTACCTTCCATGCTGCAGGAAACGTATTTATCATTATCGAGAGACTAAACATATTAGTTATTGGTAAGAGTATAAAGGGAATGATTTTTTTAATGAAGGTAATGGGGGTTTTGTCGATACCTACTGCTTTCGATTTTATTCCGTGAATAGCTGATACAAGCTCTTGCGTAGTGACACATATATAATTAAATTTATTTCTTTCATTCTGCTGATTAAGATGAGTTTCATTTGAGTCGGAACTCTTCGCTTGACTAGGGTAGTTAATTTTACAAAAATGATTATTAAATTGATCTGGCGAAAATTTATCTCTGATTTCTGTAAAACTTTGTCTCTTCTTGATACAAAGTAACTGTAGTTTGTCCCAGAGTAATTTTGAGTTAGTGGAATTACATATTAATTCCTGCGAAAATTTGATCTTAGCCTTCCTTATTTGGTGGGAACAACAGTTTCTCAGAGAGCGATAAGTGTTAAGCATTGTGTCGATTGTCTCAGAATTCCTTCTACGCACCTTGAGGTACTTTCTATTAGTAGTACCTCTTAACGCCATTAATTCGAGTAGCTCTTTAATTAACCAGGGGAAAGGTGGATGATGAACAAGTTTTCGTTTTAACGGAGCATGTTTATCTAGTAGACTTAAAATCGATTGATTTAGAAAATCTAGTTGTGCATCAACGCTCGGGAGGTTATACATTTGCTGCCACTGTATGTTGACTGCATCCTGCAACAACGCAACATAATGATTATTATTATTTTCATAAAGGAATTTTCATCAATACGAAAAACTGTTTTAACAAAGGAAATTGTTCTAATGCTTTTACACGCATAAAAATATACACGGTGGATTTAAACCTAGAAAAAGCATCCACATGCTTGTTCTCCTACGAAAACAACTGCGAAGACAAAAATAAATATCATTTCTTACGCAAGCAGTAAGTCTGTTTTACTATTAATAATCTAAACCAATCTAATATTCCTTATCTAAAATCACTAATGTATAAAATAGTCCACTTAGCATGACTCAATCTGGGGGGTTTTAATAAGACAAATCTTGGCAATATTTCTTTATCTGTAAAAATGGCTCACGGTTACAACATTTGCTTTCTAAACCAGTATCACGAGGACTTGGGTTCGAATCCAGGACCGGTCAAGATTTTTAACTTCTATTCACTAGGACAATAGTAACTTCTCTTCACCAAATGTATAAAATTTGAAAACAAGCAACTAACCTATCTCACGTATTACTTCAAACTAAGCGTGACCTTGAAAAAGCTTCTAAAAAGAAATACAAAGTAGAGAAGAATCGGAACCAGTGAGTAAGGCTTTCAGACGTCACTGGCGTGAATTTTCTTTCTTCTGATGCTGACAAATATAATTATAACACGATTTTAGGAAAGATAAAAACTATGTCTGATGTAGTATAACAGTTAACATGTTGGACTTTAAATCTGTAGATATACGCTCGTTCCCAGCTAAGCCACGGTTTTCTTTTTTTTTTTTTTTTTTTCTTGTATGAGAATGATTCCCTGGTCACGAAATGTAAGTCATTGGACAATCGAGAGATTAACAAGTGTGTGTGTGTTATCATAATATATGCATGTGTTCGTTTCTGTTCGAAACCCAGTCTTCGGATTTTATCAAACTTCGGTCTCTGTTCAAACGACAGTAACATATTCTTAGTTTCTGAGGGAAAAAATAAACCAACGTTAGAAGAAAAACAGAAGAACAGGGAAGTTACAAAAAATACGTTATGCAACATTAGTGTAACTTCTTTGGAGAGCCGAGAGAGGCCCGCCAACATTTTGCTCATCCTAAAGGCCATAAATAAATTCAAAATTCAATCAGTAACGATAAGATCTAAGACGATTCCTGTGTAG
>JAGDQP010009618.1:0-21492 GCA_022664845.1 Lepisma saccharinum
AAAAAAAAAAAAAAAAAAAAAAAAAAAAAAAAAAAAAAAAAAAGCTTTGGTACGCTAGCTCAGATGAAACGTTGTAAGCTCTTTTAAGGCGAGAACTTAAAGAACAAAACAAAAAAAAAACATGTGATTTATAGGACAGTTACGCAAGTTTATTGGCCAACTTGAAATGCAAATCGTAATAAATGTTATTCATGACGAATAAATGGCGAGGTGGGGTGGAATGGTTGAAAATACATTCACTAGTGGACCAAGGAGGCAAGAGAAGATTTGTAATTGCCTGTATCATCGTAAAGACGTGTAACCGAGAGGGGAAGTAGCGAATTTGGGAAACCATATAATATTTTGCCAGGTTTATTTAATTAATTTTAAGAACATATTTAGTACATTAGATGAACTTTAAATAAACGGATCATTCCGAGGTATGTTGAAGGGGCTTGACGTATGGTATGATTAACGACAATATTCGGTTGTGTATCTATGTCCTGGGGCAGAGCAGGACAGAGGGAGAAGTCCTTGCCAGATTGTGCATGGTTTCATTTCATGAATTGGTAAAAAATATTTGTGCTTTATTTCTTTCATGGAGAAGTCATGAATTTCTTTTCAAGTTTAAATTAAATTGAAATGTAGAATTTTCTACACTTATAATGTTCTTCATTCCATAACTATCTTGTTTGTTACTGCTCCATTTCCACGCGGTCGTTATTCACGATTAACTATGATGGCATCAGTGATTTTCTTACACTTTTGGAACAGGGATTCCGCCAGGTTTTCAGTTTGCGGGGTGTAAAGACATAATTGGGAGGGTGTTAGTGGAGTTTTATAAGTTTTTTTTCGATTTTTGACCGCAAAATTTAAAGATTGGAGGTGTTTTGTAGAATTTGAGGTTGTCACTCCCCGGGGGGTGTCTGGCGGAATCACTGCCCTGAAATCAGTCAGTATATCATGGTAATTTTGATTGATGCCACCTACGACCCCCTAGCGATAATTCTATAGTCACTTGCAATACTACTAGACTGAATGGTAGGTTTTGAACACACCCAGATTCAACCCTGCTAAATTGAAAATCATGGGAAAATCTCTGGATGACATTTTGAGAAACGTCTAGTTCCTCGACACAAATTACCACGATATGCTTTGTTCGACAAACCAAGAGAAAGGATTGATTGATTGAACTGCTATTAACGTTCTAAACGAGCTGGAAATCTAAGGACGGAGTTACAGTTTAACGTGGGCTCCGAGCAACTTGTGTCCCTCCACCAGGAATTGAACCCGGGATCCCTTGATTACAATGGAGCGAGCGTTACTACTCATCCACAGGGGACACTCCACCAAAAAGGAGTGGGAAACTGTTTGACTCAATAGCCAATCCAGAAGGTTTACAGTGAGGTGGTGTTTCCGAAGTTCAAGATTTCTCTTTAGTTACTTTCTCCTACTGCAGATGTTCTGCTTCTGTCTCTCTCTCTTTTGTCATAGGGAGGGAGGAAATAGGGCTGTCGACCGCCAGGGAAATCCTGTTTAGGCCCCGTTTACATCCATGGGACCTCCAAATGTCCGCCCCGGGATGATCCCCGGGACATACTTTGGGGATCCTTTTAGGACAAAGATGGGACAATAATGGGATATTTTATTGTATGTAAATTAATTAATATTGAAGGCTATTTGTACCACTAAATAGAATTAATCTGGCTCTATAGGTGCTACCGGTAATACCAGATGCCAGTAAAAGTATTCTGTTTCCTCTGTGTCCTTTTTTCCACCCAGGTTGCCCAGGCTTCACTCTTAAAGTTTTCACGTTAGAAATTCTAACTTTCCAGTTATTCACTTTCCAGTTTGAAAACTTTAAGAGCAAAGCTTGGGCAACCCGGTTGCAAAAAAAAGGACACGGAGGAAATAAAATGCTTTTGCTGACATGGTATTAAGGATATCAAGTATATAGAACCACGTGAGGTTATTGTATATTGTTGTTATAATTATATTTTTTAGCATTAACTTAATTATTACATGCAATTCCAAGAAAGAAAATTTTATATTTAATATATAATTGCTAATAATAGTATCACTTCACTAGTAGTGAATTGAGCATCACTATGATTGAAAGCTTACAACAAGAACTGCAACAAGTGTTTATAAGAACATCTACTTAATACAGAGTGGCTAACGATAAACATTTCTGAAATTCCTTGATTTTGTTCATATTTCATTGACCGACATAACTGAACATTATTACTTTCATACAACTACATTACATAAAGTAATGAATATAACTGAAATACTGAGAGTTAATAAATATAATTTGTCTGAGTGTCTGACCAACTAGACCAAAAGTGACGAAGCATCTTGAAAAATAAGGTCGCAAGATCACAGAACCACACTAGACACACACACACACATAGTAATTTTTGAAACAGTGTTTACAATTTTATATTTCTGCATAAAACTCCATGACTATTCTCAAATCTTGTGAAATTTCCCTGATGTATACAGGATAGCCGAATATATCTCCCTTGGATATCATTTTATGGCCGGGAACCGCTGTGAAACCCCAACTGACTATGTACCGAATTGATTTATGGCCTTTAAACACCTTTGGCCAAGACTGGGATGGGGTACATGATAGATATGGGAAGGAAGTCGACCATTGCCTAGTTTTGAATATAGGATCATGGCATTTGCCTGGCATAACTGAGGTTAAACCATGGGAAAGCACAGTCAGGATCCAACTGACTGAGATTATCCGCTTTCCGGTTTTACTAGTGACGTAATGGCACATTCAAGGGTCTCGGGCATCTTCCTCTCTCTGGATTGAGGCAACCTTAGCCATTGACCTAAAACAGCGAATTAGGCTGAGGACTTGGATTTTAATGAACGAATAAAATTATATCACGTGTCCGGGTCATGGTATAGCCGAAACACTTACTTTATAATTCATCTATGATCACAATCTTGAAAATATCGTAACTTTTTTCTGAACTTTCGGACTCGTGTGGAACCAATTTTCAAGTTACAGGATCAGCCTAGACAGTGTCAAAGAGAAAGAAAGTCACACTAGGCAAATGCCGAGATGGTACCCGGAGTTTAGACCCTGACCGACTCCTTCCTTGTACTCTCTCTTAACCTGAGCCATGATGCCTAAAGGCCACATATAAAATTCAAAATAAAAACAATGAAAATATTACCTTGTGTTCTTCGGTATGGTAAACTCCTCCATGTGGATCTGTAAATTGATTCTAGGTGCTTCCCCATGCAGTCAATCTTCTCGTTGTTTGGATCTGTGAGATCCTCACACCCCGCCTGCCGCACTGCCAGTTTATTTAATTAAAAGAAGAGCAGATCCGGCAGCATGGGAGGCCTCACACCAAGCCCAGCTCCAAGTCGTTCTTGAAAAGCAATCGTGGAGTCCCAGATAAAAAAGGGAGACGCCATGGAAAGTTCCTACAACTAGAAAGTTATAGGATCTTCGAAGAAAACAGTTTAAGACGATTTATTCTGCGCCAACATCAACTTCCAGCCTGTATACCACATGACTGAAGCCAGAGGGGGCCAAAGAGCGAGATTTCAGGAAAACAGTAGCCATTTTTGGAAGGCGCGTGACTTCACTATACCGACCGATGATAAAAACTTTATTTTTATATGGGCCAATCTAGTAACTTTGGACTTCGGCCCGTCACGATTCGCCTTTAGCTGTTAAGTGTTAAAATCCACACCCATGCTCCGGGACTCGAACCCGGGAACTTAAAACCGATGGCCTACCTAGGCAGACCGCTCGGCTTGCTCACACCAATGAGTTTGTACTTGTAGCGAGAGTATAGGGAAGTCCATGATAACGATGGATGTAAAAGAAATTGTGCACCTGATAATTATTTGGTTATGAAAAAACACTTTTTTTAAACTTTGATGTTTCTAATAATGAGACTTTAAACTGCATAAAAATAAACGACGTATTCCCTGTTAACTTTATTTTAACTCATGGGACTCTAAAGAAATTGATTTTAGGACCTTAGAATCAACTTTAGAAATATTTCATTGCAATAGAGATTTAGATAGGATAATGGTGATAGCCTTGTTTCAGTTAAGAATAAACATATGTATTCCCTTTCGGCCAATATTTGTGACCTAGGCTATTAGGTTTACGATCAATACGCATGTACTCTCTCTCTCTCACACACACACACACGCACACGCGCGCAAACACATAATTAAAGGCGTCATTTAAGTACATTACGTAAAGTTTCAAGGGGGTTCAATTTTTGTTTATATTATCTGACAATAGGGGAGGATGATCAGAAAAATTTGGTCAACTTTATTTTTATATGGGTTAGTCTAGTAACTTTGGAGTTCAACCCGTCACGATTCGCCTTTAGCTGTTAAAATCCACACCCATGCCTCTGCCGGGACTCGATCCCGGGACCTTTAAGGAAGGAGGATAAGAGCAATATGATTACGTAAGATCCACTTACAATTATATTAGTGTAGATTTAAAGATTGAAACTTTTTTGGACCTCAAAATAACGATAAGAATTGAACTGAATTTATTTTTAAGCCTTTAGGCATCTGAGGCTCAGGCCAATAACGACACGAAATTTGAAATTTCTTAAGCACGATGCTATCTCCTTATATTTACTTAGAATGGGGGTCTAAATCATTAAAATGAACTTACGTAATACTTGAGCAGCTATCATATTACAAATTAACCTATAAGTATACAGGCCCATAGCCACGTGGACGGGGTCCCCCCTACGGAAAATTTCTTAGTCCCACTACACCTTAAAATCTAATTTTATGTGTATAAAAGGCGATAAAACGGATTCCGGCTTACCCCATGTGGGGTGGGTCACACACAAAACTGAGAGCCCTTGCGGTCAAAAATCGATAGAAACCGTGTACAACTCCACTTAGACCCTCCCAATTTTGACTTTACACCACCACCCCTCTAAACTGAGAATAACTTTGGCAGAATCCCTGAGTTAAAAATATATCGCGACCCATGTCTCCAACAAAATTTTAGTAGCTTCCCCTCCACTTGCAGTTTGGTTGGCGACGAGCCTTTTTTTATGTTGCAACAGCACAGTTATTATGATTACTCATTGTTTAAATAAAACAGAAATCACAAAGAAAATATTACAGTTATTCTATATCCTTTCAAAACTACTTTAACACACTGAACATGAAGGTAACACAATAACTGAAAAAACTAAACTTTACTTACTAAGCTATGCTAAAAACACGCTCGCTAGCAGACGAATTTGTTGGGGTTTATAGTGACGTCATGGCAAAACTGTCCATAGATGGCGCCATCGATTACTCATCCACGAATTTCATACCTAATAAGCTACTTTCTTTGACTGAAGCAAGTGCAATGAAATGATGCTTGTTGATGTGACTCATTTGTTAATATAGTACTCAATCCTTCCCACATGATTTCACAACATATCGTACACAGCTTCACCAGGGAAATGCGGGACGATACTTTAAGAAACGTCCTGGCCAATACCTTTCTCATCCTAGAACTACCCAATCCCGACCTGAGACAAAGATGACAAAAGGCCATAAATAAATTGAATTCAAATCTAGCGCTGACAACAAATGAACCTTTAAGTACGTCACATCATGAAATTGCAAGACGTATATTCCCCTTACTGCCATTAGTTCGGAATACCTACCGCATTTTTTTTCCACGCACTGGTTTTAACCAACGATGTTTATAGAACAACTGTAGGTTTTGATCCTCACACCGATTTGAAATTAGCATTGGCGACAAACAGTCAGAAATCGTGTAACAAATACAGAGCAATGGGTACGCGGTTCACAGTTCCGATTCACTACTCCAAGTAGCGGTGAACTGAATCTGTTACAAGTAATGTCACAAGGTGTAACCGAATCCAACGGTGCACCGTCGAGTGCACTATTTGCATCGTCCCGTTGTACCCTGTTTAGGACCGTTGTCCGATTTCAAACGGTAGATGGCACTACTGTAATAACAGTTGAAAGCCTAATGGACGCAAGGTACATGTATGAATGTTGAATGTCTTATTCCGAGGAAATGAGAATTGAATTTTTATTTAAGGCTTTTTGGCAACTTTGGCTCAGGCCGAAGAAAGTAAAATGTTAAACAGAAAGTTATCAACAAATGTTATAACTATATTGAAACAGTTTACTAAATGCATATCGTGAGAAAATAATAAATTTCCTCGAAGAATGATATCTGAAAATATGCAGCATCTTACTGGATTTCTACAAAGGCAAATAGGGGGGGGGGATTGTAAGTAGAATTTTTCAGGATCAATTTTAACATTAAAAATTTTAAAGTTATACTCAAAATTTTGGATGGGGGTCACCCTCTATCGGGGTATGAGAAAGGGCAGAACCCTGCGTGACAGATCAATTCAAGGCACTTCTGTTGTTGCGGTTTGAAAATCTTAATGTAGTAAAATAATAATAATAATAATAATAAATCGTTATGCAAACCTGCACATAGAAACACAAGTGAAAACGCGAAAGTAGATATTCTAGGACAGCAATTGAAACAGATATCTGCAGGTAGGTCCGGGGTCGATATGTATGGCGTGCCTGAAGTTTTTCCATGTTTTGTTGTCGTATCAGGTAAATACGGGGATGATACTTTGAAACTAGGTCACCTGTGGTCGACTCCCTCACCTATCACTCAGATATCTGCAGACTCTAAAAATTTAAATTAATCAGGTAGCAAGTCATGGTCACATCTCTAGGGGTTTCCTTGCTGCTGTGTAGTTAACCTCTAAGCATAGCGCTAAAATATCTCGTGAGACTACTATTACAAATTGTACTAAGCTTGTCTCTGGACTTTTTTCCTCTGTAAGAACTCTGGTAGCCGGCTGGTCCGATACAATCTTGTACTCAGGTTAGGTAAATTTACTTTCAAAACAGTAAATAAAGTTTTTTTTTAAATCCCATCTGCGACCTTGTACATGTAAACTTTATTGATACAATGGTGGACCATTTATCGTAACTCCGGAACTTTTTGACTTAGTTTCTTTTCTTGTTATTTAAATTTCTCACATTAGGGCAACAGGATAATTTAATCTAGTTTTCATTAATCTTGATTACACTAGGTTAGGAAAAGTTTGATTGAAGCGTGCTTACCCTAAAGTAGATTTGTTCCCGTGAGAATAAAGCATGTATGGGGTTAATATTCCGAGAGTACTCGGTCAGATTATTTTGTTATTTTCAACGTTATCAAATTTAATGTAACGTGAAGAGAAGCTGACAAGCTCTACACGAGCGGATCATCCATTTACTCCTAAACTAAGTACTTTCCTTTTCTTATGTGTTCCAACACATGTTCCTTTTGTTATTCCTTTTCTTATGTGTCCTCTTCTTATAGCCAACAACTGCTATTGTTGGCATGAGGTTTATATTAATTCGTAAATTTATCGGCGTGGCTTTTCTACCGTGTACAAAATCCAATAATGCCGTTTCTCATTAGATACGACAACGCCAAGAACGTGATGCAACCTTCACATACGTAACAAATGTAATTTGTTTGGGGGTGTACTCGATTATAATCACTGCACGACCCTAATATTCTTAACTTTTTCATTCAATCTCATGTCTTTCATATTCTCGCTTGAGACTCAACACGCTATGTTAAAGCAAGGTTAGGCTAGATTGCATCAAATACGAAAAAATTAAAAGAGTACAAGGGTCCTGAAGTGTTTACAATAGAGCAGCTCTGTGATAGGTTACATTACCTGGTCCGCACTATACATAACATTACACTCTTTTAATTCATGTGTACGAAGTTAGACATGGGTAATTAACAAAGGTTAATTTGCTTGCGTAAGGGATAAATGTATCCCTATTATTTAGGATAAACTTTACTTCTGGGTCCCCAGGTTCCGCCAGCTTTTAAAGACATATGTACGGTCTCTAGGTCATTCCCTTCCAAATAATTTAAACTGACACTTCTATAAAACCTAATAACAACCAGAAATTTATAAAGTATTATGAAAAATTATGTCTCATTATTATTTCGTTAAATACGCACTCTAGTTTATCCGCAGATGCGGAACTACATGAATGCTTTGTAAGGCGCGTATTTATGCTTCAAAATCACTGACTACAGTGTCGAAAGAGCAAAGACAGGTTAGAGAAATGTAATGTGAGATATTTTTATTACACGCTGTGGACATTACCTTTAACACTCTAACGTACTTTCCGCTCTTTCACTCTCATTTCATAATTTGAAACTTTTATTTTGCGTTTCAACTCTTCCACACGCTTTGCAAACATTACATTTCTCCTGTAAATTTTACACATTTAGGGCCCCCAAAGTAAAATTTGTCCATTATTTCTAATGAAACTGATCTGAAATCAGTTATGTATCGCGTGGGCCACAAATCACCGTAAGTCATAACAACTGGTTTCCACAAACGATTGCATTTATTAGCGGAAATTTATCGAACTATTAAGAAAAGTTGATTAACGTTAAAAAAAAATACAAACACACACATATTTAATATCTTCAAATCAACTTATTACTTTCTTCTTCTTCAAATATGGCTTCTTGCGCACAAACGGAGGATACGTTACATCCAAGTGTACACAAGATGCGCCGTCGATACAAACCCTTCATTACGCCCTACGCCGCTCAATTCGGATAGCAACAACGGCGCATCAAACGGTACAACGGCATAATCAAGGGTGCTAAATGGTGGATGCGGATGGACCTACAGAGTAGAATCACTGGTAGTTGTAGCAGTGAACCGGAACTATTCAAAACCAATAAGGTTCAAGCAAAGATTTCCAATAGTAGGTGGCAGCACTATCTCCGTATATGTCTAATGTATTTTTTTTCGTTACACGAAATTTCAATGCTACTCCTACAAATGGAAGTCTAGAAAGTTCAAACTTTCAGGGAAGAAATTTCATAACCAATTCAAGAGTTCCAACATTGTCAATTTTTAATTTTCGTTTTTCTTCATTGTTGAAATCACTTTGTTGCTGTGAATATCAAAAGCTATAACAATAAAGCTCTCTCAACAATGAACAAAAAAGAAAATTAAAAATCGGCAATGATCGAACTCTTGAATTGGTTATGAATTTTCTTCCCTAAAAGCTAGAACTCTCTAGACTGGATTTTGTAGTAGCAGCATTGAAATTTCGTGAAACAATAAAAATGCATTAGACATATACGGAATTAGTGCTGTCATTTCGTGTTGGAGCTTGTTGCTTTACATTATCCTTAACCAAGAAAAAAGTTGGTGACCCAATAACCACAATTTCATTAGTAATTATGCACAAGAATTTAGAAACTAGACACAACATAAATCAACCCATCCGAACAAGACAAAAAATAATCTAACCGGACTTTTCTCAGGCATACACTAACCTGTATTGGGTGCGTAAATAACATTCGGCACAAAATAGTGTTCCATAAATCAGAAAGTGAACGTAAATATCACGGTCGTGGGGTTTGATTGATGCGTAAATGGAATAGCAACTTATAATAAATAGCCTGTGGTAGCAGCAAGATTACTTAATTATTAAAACATCGAACTTGACTTCTATATCCTGTCACAGACTACCTAACTGGCTGTAGTGGGTGCATGGAAAGGTAAAATAAATAGTTCATATTTGTGGTCAAAAAATATAGTTTGCCATAAATCGTAGACAAAGGTAACGAAAATATTGCGGTCATTCAATGCATGTAAATAGTACAGTGTGGAAAATAGAAAAACACTTCTATAATTCATTTATGTGCGTAGTGCATTAATTTGCAGACTAAGGTTTTGGTTCATGAACGAACAAAGACGTTTTACAATTCTGAAGTCCAGCTGCACTATCTGCACCCCGAAAACTCGCACAGGGAAGGGTAGGTATTCATCACTGAGTGTAGGTTAGGTTAGAATATTTAGGCCTATGTGGTTTTTCATTAATGGATTAGCAAACACATTTACTAATTGCACAACGTGACAAACAAAACATGCCAAGCAGTTATTTGAAATGTGCGTATTTACTTTTCTTAAATTTATTTAAGGCCTTTAGGAATCTCAGGCTCAGCCTGGAAGGTGTTGCAAGGTAGCCATCTAAAGTCTGTTTGTAGGTACCATCCCGGCGTTTGCCTGGTGTGACTGAGGGCAAAAACCTCATCGTGCAGTAGGATGGGCGGCCGGTGGGCGAACACCCACGACCTTTCGAATGGTAATTGTATGGTGGTTCGTAATAATCACATTGTCGGATATTTCGAAATCAGAAAATTTCTCATGGGCTACCTACAAGCTGACTTTTACAGCCTTCTTGTTCATCGGCAGTCTTAAACGAAACTATTATCGTGCATTAGCTTAGGGTGGACCAGTTATCTACATTCTTGCTTTGGAGGTGCATGTTAAATGACTACCAAGTATTATTTTTTCATTTCTGATCATAATGTCTTAAGTTTCCATCACCTACTGAAATATCGATCTATCATCATCCATTCGTCCTGAGCCAAAGATACCTACCTAACCGCCTTAGACTGAAAGCAAATTCAGATTGGATTTTTTTATAATACGCAATTCAGTAAACGTATACATACGCCCACCGTCAAAGAATGTTGAGCACGGCCGGTGTCTTGACCAGCGCCGGATTAAGGGGGCTAACAGGGCTGCAGCCTAGGGCCCACCAAGTATGAAATAAAAAGATCATAGTTTTATATTAATATTTTGCTTGATAATTTACACATACCTTGATGTTTATAAATATTAAAAACACACCCATATTGTCGTTGTCGTATGGAGGACTAAAGGCTTGACGCCATATCCGGTTGGCAACCATAGCAGCGGCGGGGGTCAAGTCTAAACAACAGTAAACAGTCATGTAAGTTTGACGGTAGGAACAGAGACAATAATGCCTTGTTTAGATTACTAACATTTTACGATGGTGAAACTTACTTGACCTTAACCAGCGACGTGAACTAGGGCACCGACCACGCCAACTTCGCGAAAATTACCGAAGCTTGCCGAGTGAGTAGTCGTCGAAGCCAAGGTGAGGGAGGGGTTAGAGCGCAAATTTTCTTGCGTCGGAGTGGAATTTAAAAAAATGTTATTTAAATGAAACAGAATCCTATATCCTATGATATTTAATTATACAGTATTTTGATAATACATTTGAAATGAACCAAGACTGAATACCACCGGCATTTTTTTAACCTCTTAGGCATGAAGAAACTGCTGTCTGCGTTTTTATATTTCTGGGTTAACTGCTTGGCGGGCTGAGGGCTCCTTTTCCTATATTCTAGCGGGAGAACAGTCATTCGTTGTGTTGTTTGTTTTATGTTTTAGTGGAGTTTTATTTTCTGTTCGTATTTAGTAGAGCCGTGTTTTTGTGTTCGTATTTATAGTGGGTTGATGTATGAGTAAAGTCGATCCAAATGAACGAAATTAAACAGCATGTATGTTCAGAGTGTGGTAAGAACTATGACCATAACAAATCACTTAGGCGTCGTTTCGAAAGCACATCCGAATAAATTAAACGAAATCGCGCCTCCTTTAAAGATCCAGAAATCATTTGCTTATCGATGCCCAAATTGGGATAAATAATTCAATCACCTTGAAAATTTCACATATCACGAACGCAAGTTTCATGCAGAACAACCAATTAAGAAAAATCACCTTAAATGTGTTCTATGCACTTTTGAAACGGACGGGGGGGAAAAATTGCACGAATATTTTGTGTTAATGATATAATTCATGCACTGTAGTTTGAAGCCCAGTACCTCGGAGCCATCACAGTCCGTGGATACAGTTTGGGTTCTTATTTTTACGGTAGGGCATCCTTAGAGGGTATACATGCTCATTTTTCATCCAATTTGTGAGGCATCTTTTTATTAAAGAAACTCTTTACCACTGCTGGGGTTATTAAGTTTTCGGAATCATTTTTTTTTGTATGTTTAACACGTAGGTACTGGGTTCAGGATCCAACTGTGCCGTGTTCACAGGTTGGTTTGGTTAAGGGTGGTTTTTATGTCAGTATTGTGTTGTTTTTGTGTTTAAATATGTGTTTTTATGTTAGTTAAGACTACCCGGTCTTTGTGTTTGAGAATTATTGTGTTATTAGAATGTATTTTAATCAGTATTGTGTTGTTTTTGTGTTTAAATATGCAGTTTACATCTTGTTTGATCCGTTCAATTGTTATTAATATTCTGGGTGGGTGCGTGAGCTTCTAAGGATGGAGCCTACAATTTTTTGGTAAGGCATATTCTAAACCAGTCTTTCAGTGGGTCTGGCGGGAATCAAACCCGTAACCTCCTGTATTAAGTGTGAGCGTGCTAACCTCTTGGCTATTCCGAGGTCTCACATTGTTTCTAGTCGGGTATGTAAAACGTGTTCGGGAAGTTTTTGGTTTGTTCCAGTTTGGGTCTATATCCAGCCTCCTTTTCAGGAACCAGACCATGTTGGGATTGAACCTGTGGCCATGTATATAAGAGGAGAGTGCACTAAGCACTATGCCCGCCCAAGACCTTCTTTAGGATGATTTCCTCTTACTCGTTCAAATAAGGTGTGTGTGTGATTGTGTTTTTCATTATATCTATATGACAAGTGAGTACACATGCCAGAAACAAATTATCTCATGTGCATGTAAGAGTATACATACCTGTGTGTGCATAAGTTATATGATAACATTTGTTGTTTGTTTTCTTTACTTGGCTTGTTTCTTTTTTAAAAAATGTGTGAAATTGGTGGTCAGTTCTTTCTGTTCTTCTTTTTTTCTTTTCAAAGATAGTTTTCTTTGGGTAGCAAAAACCTTTGCTGTGTGCGTGGTATATTTCATTTTTGGCCGTGGTCTAGTGGCCTACATATCAGGGAGAGTGTATAATTAGTGCTAGCCGTGCACTGGCAGGTTTGTGCCTGTAATGGCTATTGATTTTCGTCCTGGAGAACCTTGTGAGTTGGTTTAGCTCAATTGTCGTTTCCATTAATGTTTTGGAAAAGCTTCTCGTTTGGTACCTTTGTGGTTAGTGTCCGTGGTCTATTTGGCAAGATTGCTAGTAATTAGTTGCCTTGTTTTAGTAATTCGTGCGTTGTTTAGGGCCTGTAGTGCTCGTGGTACTTGTGCTGTGGGTGTTTGTTTCATTTGTTTAATTCATTCGTTCCCATAAAGCTTCCAAATTACTTTCGAAATCCACGATAGCGAAGAGAAACAGAGAAAACTATTTTCGACCAAGAAGAAGAAAGTTACGCATAAGCAACGAATTACAAAACCAAGTTCAAGTGAAGTACTGGATATTGCAGTATCCTTACTGTTACACCATGAGTAAACCGAGGAAGAGTACATTGCAATGTAATGCTCTTTAGGTGCGTGTGTGTGTGTGTTTTTTTGCTTGAAACTTGCGTTTTAAAACTTTTTTTTAAATATGATGTTTTGTATAATTATATGGTGTTATGTATTCATCTGGAAACTCGTTAAAAAAAAAAGAGAGAGAGAGAGAGAGAAAGTTCAGTTGAAATGTGATGTGTATATTTGGAGTATTTCGCATGATCGAACTTCACTCCTTTTTTTAAATCGCTTCCTCCCACTTATCTGTATCTCATCTGGGAATTCAACGCAGCCTACGTTATAACCTCAACACATGGATTTTTCGGTATAAATAAGGTGTTTTTCGTTACAAATAAATATAAACTTTAAAAATTTTGTTGTTTTTCCGTAAACATTTGCCGCCTTAATTTTGTTCCGTGGCCATCCTTCGGCATACAGACTACTCACTCGGGGAGCTTCGGTAATTTTCGCGAAGGGGGCGTGGTCGGTGCCCTAGTTCACGTCGCTGGTTAACGTCAAGTGTGAAACTTATGGGTAAAACTAACTTAAGTTCAGACTACCAAATTTAACTTGGTTATCGTGCTTGTACTACCATCGTCAGTAAAGAAACAGGTTGAGGTTTCCGTGGTTGAGTAAAGAATCTGCTTGTTACACGGGAGAGGATTAAATTATAAAAAATGAACACAAATGAATTGATTGTAGCGTCAAATTGTGTAGATTAGTTCTGCCATCATTCTTTTATATTTTAAAAGCAGTACGCAGCACTATTATACTATATATTTCGATAAAGAAAGAAATAAACTCACGAAGTGATTCATGCGTAACAACTAACTTGCGTTTAGACAGTCGTTTCTTACTAATGCCTTGTTTACATTACTAATATTTTACTATGGTTAACATTAACCCGAGTTCATTATAGTAATGTAAACGGTAGTTACCGTTAACGCGGGTTTCAAATTTAACTAGCGTCAACTTACGACGGTTATCTTGTAACGTTAGTAAGAAACAGCTGTGTAAACGCAAGTTAATGATTAGGCACGAATCACTTCGTGAGTTTAGATCTTTCTTTATCGAAATATATAGTCTAATAGTGGTGCGTATCACTTTTAAAGTATAAAAGAATGATGGCAGAACTAATCTACAAAATTTGACGCTACAATTAATTCATTTGTGCTCATTTTTTATAATTTAATCCTCTCCCGTACAACAAGCAGATTCTTTACTCAACCACGGAAACCTCAACCTATTTCTTTACAGATAACGGTAGTACAAGCACGATAACCAAGTTAAGTTCGGTAGTGTGAACGCAAGTTAGTTTTACCCATAAGTTTCACCATGGTAAAATGTTAGTAATGTAAACAAGGCATTACGTTACAAGATAACCGTCGTAAGTTGACGCTAGTTAAATTTGAAACCCGCGTTAACGGTAACTACCGTTTACATTACTAAAATGTACTCGGGTTAACGTTAACAATGGTAAAATGTTAGTAATGTAAACAAGGTAATGGCTGTTAATTTCTGGTTTTCATCCTTTGGAAACATGAAAAAGAGACACGTCTCAGTCTCATTTTAACGTTTGCAATCTGGTACGAAGCACATACCCATGATGAATTATTATTTTCGAAGAAACTACATAAACTAACCATTGTTCACTGTTGTTTAGACTCGAACATGGCGGGTTACCATGACAACCAACTGGATCTGACGGAGACTTTTGTGGTCTATTTGTATAGTTTCTTCACAGTTTAGGAAGACATACACCAGATGGCAGAAAATATCTTACAGATTCGTGCTATGGTAGTTTCCCATCTTCATTATTTTCTGTTATCTATGACCAAAACAAGGCAAGGCATCACTTGAGCTGCATCCTAAATACACCCTTCATCTCATATTTCCTTTCCTACCGGAAGGTCGGCCATCTTAAGGACTGATCATATAACGTCTTTTCCTTCCCTTGTGGCCTTTTTTGCCTTCGGCAAAGGATACATGCAGTGCATCCTTCATACTCTTTAGCGTTCAATTGTTTTATGTAGAAATTAGCGCCACCTATGAATTGACGGATGAAGAACACATTGCGTTGAAACCGATGGTGTGGGGAGGGCAGTCCCGCAGGATTAACATCTTGCATTAAGTTGTTCCTTCCATTGTATCAATGGAGTTAGTCAGTCGTTCCTTTCATTGTTTGTTTATTCTTTCCTGGTATTTTAAAGATTCTGTTCAAAATAAGATTGTGTTGTTATTTGCAGCAACATTTTTTTTAACAAGAAAATTTACAGAGGAAGAAAGCATTTATTTAGGTAAGCGTCATCTTGCGTTGTTGGGATGGTAGTCTGAAAATCAAAATAAATTTTGTTAAAGCCCTATTCTTAGTAGACGCTGTATGTGGTGCGCTTCATTCTCTTCTACTCTTGTGTATAAGATAGGAAAATACTACAATAAATGATCTGATGTATTGCTGTTTTTTTTAATATCACGTTGGGTTGCCTCTTGTTGAACTGAATTTAATTGAAGTATAACTTTCAAGTTTAAACAACTTTCAATCGGACCGGCATATGGTAAAGGAAAGAATGGGAAAGGTAGCGGTCAGGATCTTACTTACGTGCCATTCCGGTATTCGCTTAGTAAAGAGGAAACCCCTGGAAAATCTGTCAGGATGGTCGCCCGTGAGGTTCGAACTTGAACTTCAATTATTATTTTCAGGCATCTAAGTCTCATCCTGGCTCAGGAGAGGAGAAATGGTGCGGGTAGGGCCAAGGCCTAAGCTGAAGGTACCATCCAGGCATTTCCTTGACGTGACTGAGGAAAAACTCTGGAAAACCTCAGCCGGGATGGTCAAGAAGGGAAGGAGTCGACCAGTGCCTAAGTTGAAGGTATCATCCGGCATTTGCCTGATGTGACTGAAGAAAATCCGTGGAGAAACCTGTCGGTCGCTGGTATCGAACATAGGACCTCCTGAATGAGAATCTAACGCTCTACCAGTGATTCTGCCAGACCCCCTGTGGGGGTGTCACCCCCAAATTTTCTAGAAAACTGTAAACTTTAAAATTTATACTGTCAAAAATCGATAGAATCAGTGCATGCCCCCTCCCTGGCTTTACAACCCCGGAAACAAATCACTGGCGGAATCTGCGCTGTACCAACTGAACTATGTCCGCTTCGAGTTTTACAGAATTTCACGAGCCTAGCCACGGGACAACGGTGAGCAGTATTCATCTTATGCGCATTAATAATGACAGGTGCATCTGTTTACGTCATCAAAACAGGGTATATACGGATATTCAGGATAATTTTTCTTGTTCATATTGTTTAATAAACACACTATTTATTGTACTATTGAGGAATAGAAAATGTCACAAAATTGATTTTAAATAATAGGCAGTTACTCTGTAAAAATTCCGGCAATTTGTTGCACGCATCACGTTGTTGATAATTTCTTTAGTATCATTTCTTTTGCACTGCATTTGGAAAGCTTTGAAAACTTTTCGCTGATTTATGTAATAATACAACTTACAAAAAGCACTGAAACATTTGTGTAACTGTTCCCTGGAAAGTCTTTCAAAGAGAAGAACGTGAAGAATTCCAATTGTAATGAAAGATCTGCTTACTGGTCGGTACACGTAATGAATAAGGAATATGACCAAGAGCGCCCATGTTACGATTTTTTTGGGGGGGCAAAGACACACACTGCCTTCGTTTTTTGACTGACATGATCCCCACATTTTGTGCCATGTTAGTAATAGTATTATTTCCCCCCCCTTGCCCCCCTGTAAATCATTGTCTTAAAAATACGCGCCGTGCAATACCCCTCGAGCGAAGGAGAGCTCACGCAATCAAATCATCTTGCAAAACTAGTACAACTGCGCAGTTGTTTGCGTTTTTAATTATTCGTGCTTTTTCAATTGGGGTTGTTTGCCTTCGATATCACAACCACCACTCCTATCCCGCCACGCGTTGCACACTTGTTTACTCTTCTAATGCTTTTGACAGATGTCGCTATATTCGCCAAGTGTGCAACGTCCAAAATGCTTCCTTATCTACACTCATTCCAAGGTTCCTTTCCTTGACTCCTTGGGTTTCTCAGCAAAAGGAAGGAAAGGAAGTATTTAGGTTTGGGCCTTGGTGTTATGTCAGTCGATTAAACGCTGCATTCTAATACAGTTTTTATGATAATGCCAACAAAGAAATATAAAAGTGGTTGCCCTAAACGGAAAGAGCGTGAGAAAAAGACCAAGAAACAAGCAAAACTACCTAAGGCCCGTTTTCATAGTTAGGTACTCAAGCAGGAGCTTGTGAACTACTTCGCCAAGTCAGTGGTAATCGTCTCAAGTGTGACACTGTTTCATAGTGGTTTCTTCAAATTTACTTTGCCAAGCATTATCTTCGCGAAGCAGCGTGTGCTTCTTGGTGAAGAATATTGCTTGAAGTCACAGACAGTTAATGATTCTTATCAGCGCTGCCAACTACACCATATTCACGCGCGACTATAAATTAAATTAATTTATTTGTTTAGCAGAACTATATATAATTAAGCCAAAATGTTTCTCATCTGAAATAAATTGTAGGAATAATTGCATTTTAAATAATTTTGTCGGAAAACCTTCAAAAACTATAAACAATAGTCGGTCATCAAGGAAATAGGTTGGCAACGAAAACAAGCGAAGTCTGAGCAGCGTGTTAGCAAGCCTCGTTTTCTTGCCAATGTACATTTACACAAAACATCATTTTCTGGCAGCTATATCGCGGAAACCGTACAGTACATTTGAGAAACAGTTGGTAATTTCTTTAGTTAAAAGAAATTCAAAATATATTGAATCTAGTAAGAGCGATGCGATGTCAGCTAAGATGTGTGGGAAGAAATAACCACGGAATATAATTCTGATTTAAGAATTGAATGCCCAGTAGGTAGTTATTTTCAGATTGTAATTTAATCCTGTTGTAAAGATATACTAATTGTTTTCACCAATGTAAGATCATCAGTACTAAATTATCGTTTCCTCAAAGAAATGCTTTAAACACCTAATACTATTTGGTCAATGTCAGCGTTATCTGTGAAATTTCCAAATTTACACCTCGCTAACATCTACTTTATTGCCCGCAAGAAATGTAAAATTAACGGGAAAAATTTAACATTTTGGACGTTTGTAAGTGTTGTAATGCAAAGTATAACATTACTTTAGCTTACGTTGAGCGTGATTTCTCCGAACGAAGTAAGCTACAGGTTCATGCATCGGAATTATAGTAATTTTCCATATATCCATTGAGACATATGCGCGAAGAAAATTCCGAACGAAATAAATCACAGGTTCATTTAAAAATCGGAGTCATGGCAATGCTACGTCACAGTGATATGTTTATTTCCATATCGCCATTGACATTTTGCTACAAAAATCACGGACAGTATGTCGAGTGAGCGATGGTGAAGGGAGACTGGTTAGAAAAGGCAGGTTAGATGTGTCTTGTTATACGCAATGCGCATCACTTTTAACAGACATCACCTACGGCTACTCCGTTTATGGTTCCAAATGGATCGCCCGATGCATACTAAATAGACGCCTAATGTCTGCCTTACATACAAGTTTGCGTGAGATTTCGGTGAATAGCCAATTGGAACAGGTGCCACACCTTACAATAAATCACGCGTTTCAATTGGTTACTCACCCAAATCGCAAGCAAGTTTGCATGTAAGGCAGCCCTAAGAGTAAAAGAACGAAAGGTCCTAAAGACTATTTAGCTTCTTGCTCTTTGAGGTAAACACCCACATAGCAAAATTACGTCCCAGGGATATCTGACGGATCTCCTGGCAGGATATAGGGACGTCCGTAGGACGTCCTGTTTAGGTCCCGTTTACATTCACGGGACGTAGTTATAATTATTCCTTCGTATGACTATACGAAGGCATATCCTTCATATAGTTATAATTAATTAAATAATAATAATAGTAAGGTCAATTTAGTTTATAGAAATTCCAGGTAGGTAATCCCGCACGGCTTTCCGGGGGACATCCATACGGGATGAACTGTTTGTATTGCCCACAGAGTTATCGCACGGACGTCTTTAGGATATCGCTATGGGAGCAGGACCATTCTGACGGTAATGGGATCTAAATGGGACGTCCGAAGGACGTACTCTGCTATGTGGGCACATGCAGTGCGTTTTAAGCGCCATGTACATCGCGTTTAATAAATATATCCAACCTGACTTTAACCTTCTCCACTAGTTCGAGATCCGTATTTTTGTGATAAATACTGATATGTGCTGCCCATAACACGAAGTGTCGCCATATAGTATTCCTCCGCACCACCATGCTTATTAGGGCTCTGCGTTACTGAACTCTATTGTGTATTTTACCAAACGATAGTGAAATAGCTTTTCATAACACTTTGAGCGCTGCTTGACGATATGTAAAGGTGCATGTGATAATTATTTGCAAGGGAATGAAAGGAATAGAGCGTACCTATGACTGAATTGGTAGCAGAAACTGCGAGCTATGAAGAGAAGTTTATCCACCTTTTTATATTAAGAAGCATTTTTGACCTGAACTGATGGTGGTTGAGATCCCAACAAGATATCTACAAGCTAGTCAATCTACACTATGGGATATGGTAGCCAATTGTTGCTATTGTATCGAAAATCAATATGCTCCCTTGTACATAGCTAGCCCTATCATGCTTTCCTACACCCGTAAGTGTATCTCGTAAATTTCAGTCTAGAATTAGGATACATATCACTTTAGATCAGCCATATGCCACATTTTCATAATTTAAAAAAATATGTACTTGATTTGATCAACTCATACGAATGGTACCATGCGGAGGAATACTAATGTCCTCATTGCGTGTTCTGGATTCTACGTATTTCGAAACACAATTCACGGGTATCACGGGAGCTAATTTAAGACGTTTGGTAATATAACGTGCGTGACAACTTCTTTTGGGAACCGGTACCTCCTGAATTCTCTTTCATTCTACTAATCAAACAGGTCCAGAAAATTCCTAACGTAACGCTTTGGTAGGCGATGATTATAATTTTCCTCATACAATTCCATCCAACGATATCGGTTTAATGCCCAATTATCCATTTTTCTGTTATATTTGATAACTCAAGACTGCAATCGGCCTTCCTTAGCCAAGTCGTAAAAAAATACTGCTTTTCCTTACTCAGTCAAGTCTTGAAATCTTCTATGAAAAAAGCACTCACAAGCAGTGTCTTCAGATATGTCTACGAAACTGAAATCATTAACCAAGTAAGTCGGGAAAAACGCTACTTGTCTTGGCCAAGTTATTCCTCGAAGGTTGAGCTCGAAGGTAACCACTATGAAACGAATTTCGAGCCAATTTACTCAAGCATTTGCTCAAAAAATGTCTATGAAAACGGGCCTAAGTTAACACAGTTTTTCAATTTAAACTGTAAGGAAAATGAGAAGTCAATTGCAAAAGAAACTCTTGCTGACCAATGTGAAGCTGAAGATTCAAACAACAATGATGTGTTAAGTGTCAATGATTCTAGCGTCGGAACAAACAAAATTGAGCCAAAAATCATATTACAGGGGACCCACTGTTTACAGAGGAAAGGAGGCCCACTGTATAAAATTAGCCTAGCGGCCCACTGTATACAATAAGCCTAGGGGCCCACTGTATACAACTAGCCTAGGGGCCCACATATTTGTTTTCCGGCGCTGGCTCTTGACCTTTCCGTGTATGTTACAATAACAACATTTTCTCGCTTTTACTTAATGTTACTTTCCCATCATTGAATGTGAGGTAAGCATGTTCTTCAAGGCATAAGGTATTGACAGTTTCAGCTTCACGAGCTCATTTACGTGAAATTAGTAAATACACAATATCCTAGCTATCTTAAAACATCTTAACAATATGAACTGACATATGCTTACCTCTAAACTATGCGTAGTAACTAAATCATATTAGTTCTAAGCTATCAAACTTTTCTTTTGCTCTAATATCTTGCATTTGAGCAGGGCAAAGAACAACACAACATCCAAAACAAATCTTGAATGACAGTTGCGCCACCTGGCTATAATTGGCGTTTTAAAACAAAAGAGTGAAGAACAGCGCGTCCCAACACACACACAGCACTTTCGCAAAGTCATCCAAGCAGTTTTCATTCGAACTTGGATTATTTGCTATACCATATCCTTCGTATAGTTATAATTAATTAAATAATAATAATAGTGGTGTAAATTAATGGACGCAAGTAGTGTA
>JAGDQP010009618.1:21592-42145 GCA_022664845.1 Lepisma saccharinum
AGGAGGAAAATGAAACACGAATATCAGGAACAAAGACAAACCTTTATTCAGTAAAGTACAGGCCATCATGTTCGATGATCTTAACCCATCTTTGGGACAACAGTTCAATCTGGTGGCGATACCAGGTGGCAGGTTTAGAATTGAAAAACTCGCGACAGGCAGCATGCACCTCATCATGTGGATCGAATTGCCGACCACAAAAGATATGTGAGAGAGAGCGAAACAAACCATAATCTGAGGGTGCAACATCTGGACTATAGGCAGGATGAGGTAACAACTCAAACCCGTCAAGTTTAGAAATGGTTCTGGTCACCCTTCGAGACCGATGACACAGAGCATTATCAGTTTGCAGCAATAACCTCTTCCTCCTTGTTAATGCCGGATATTTCTCGTTCATAATGGCATACACTCGGCGAAATTGTTCAGAATACAGTTCATCTGTTACAGCACCACCCTCAGGAACAAACTCAAAATGAATTATCCCGTCAATATTCTACCAAACACACAGCATGAGATTTTTTCCAAATTTGTCCTGTTTCACTTTGGCTAGGGCTTTCTGCTCTTTTTTCACCCAATGTTTCCGTGTGTCAGGTTTTTTTTTTAGAAACACCCACTTCTCATCGTCTGTCACAATTCTCCTCCAGAAACGAAGATCACGCGGGTTTTTAACGAAGTCTGGCACCTTTCCACTCTGCGCTGGACCTGCTCCTTTGTCAGCTCATGGACACTTTGTCGGGGCTGTTTATTGACGTAATCCATGTCATGCAAGCGACGCTTTACTGCCGATTTGAGTGACCCAACCACTCTTGCTAACACACGTGTACTCGATTGTGGTTAAGCACTCACATCATCTTGCACATCGTTAATGGCCATCGGAGGTCTACCCTAGCGGGACTTGTCCGTGAGGCTTAAATCACCCGATTTTTTTTGATCCAACGGGAAGCTGTCGATCGATCCAGTACTGCTTCGTTGTCTACACGATAATTTCCTCCGCTGCAGCTTTTGCAGTTGGTCCTTTTTTCCATAAAAACCGTAGCACAGCTCGAATTGTGATTTGGTTCTCACTCATGTTGCCCTTTTTGACTTTCCGGGAACACTCGCTACACACGCAGTACTTGCCTTCACTTGATCCCAAGTTATTTTCTTTGTAGAATTTGCGTTTCTTTCTATTCCTTGCAATTCTATCTTGTTTATATATTATATTGTATTCATTGTAACACTATATAAGTTCATTGTAATAGTAATTCTTGTATGTTATATGTTTGTATTGACGTGTGTGTGTGTGTGTGCAATCTGTATTACGTGAATCTGTAATGACGTATTCTATACCAGAATGCTTCTGCATGTAATCTGGTCACCAGAATGAAAATAAATCAAATCAAACCTGTCCTCTATGCCGGACAACAGTTTTCACTGGTGGCGCCACCTATTCTCCCGCAGTTTTACCTCATGCAGGTCGATGTGCTGATGGTGCAAGACTTCTGAGACAGCCTGGTATATATATAAAATTCACAATTATCATATACTCTAATTAGTACTTCCATATATTAGTTTTATTAAATATATGATAATATTTTGTGTACCTGTGTTTCCGAAAGGCAAAAGTAAATTTTTGTTTCTCGGAGCAGTTATTATCCAGCCCTTGTGGTCCAAGCGTTAACTTCGCAGCCTTTGGATCGGTCATGGGTAGGTACGCGGGTGTGAAGCTAGCAGTTCAGTTGTATAGCGTAATCGGCTTAGCATTCGGTAGGTCGTAGGTTCAATCCTAGCGACCGACCGCCCTGGCTGAGTTGTTTGCAGGTGTTTTCCGCAGTCATGCGAGGAAAATGCCAGATGGTACCTTCAACTTTTACCCTGGATGACATTCCCGTATCCTTTCCCCTATACCGCTTTGAGTCTTTAGCCTGGAGGCCATAAATAAAATATTCGAATTCGAAGCACGCGACCCAAGTTTCCCAGGGTGTTCCTATGCTGCCATGTTACGGGGTATGCCTCGTCTTCTACCTAACTCATCCCGACATGAGCCTAAGAAGCCATAAGCCCATAAATAAATTCAATCCGAAGCAATTATTACGTAATACGTATTTTATTTAGTCTGCTGATTTGTACTGTCAAGTAGTTCTCATTTATAGCCGAATATATTTGTTCTCATTTATTCGCGAAGTAATTAAGTAGCGTAACTGAACATCTAAAACTTCGCTAACATACAACGTTTGCAGACAGTTATAATATGAACTATTCTGCCAAGGAGTAGCAGTGATCATTCTAGTCCCATTTATTGTCCGAATAAGTCGAGTTGTGTAATTTGAGCGACATTTAAGCAGTAAAATCAACCTTGAAGGTGAAACTTTATATTAACTAAACGAGTTGTCAGATGCATTTCCGTAGGTACCTTTACGTGTAGAACACAAATTACACCATGACAATGTTCGCAATTTTTTTTTATGAAAACTCCAGTTTATGATCGAAATGAACAAAATTCCTTAGAAAGTAATGCCGTAAGGAACACCAAAACAACTGTTGGAAAAGGGGAGAAGGAGCAGGGTAATATAAATACATAAGAACAATGGTTTTTAACACATTTTGGGGGGCCTAAAGCGCTTGCATGCACTAAACCACTGATCGACTACACGGTTTTGAAGGAAGAAGTGAAGCGCTGGGAAAGTAACCGTTTTGAGCCGTACCCGCGGCGCATAAAACACCACATGGCCCTCAGACGCAGTGGCCCCCTCAAACATGTCATTAATTCGTTTGTGAGGTCGTTAATATGCAGTTTCACTGCATTAGAAATTAACAAGAAATTATCATCAAGAATATAAAATTTACAACAAAAAATGTTACATCTTCGATTATAATGTAATTTTCACATTAATAGGATATAGCTATTACTGTACAGCATTAATAACATATGTACGATTTGTTCTTATAATTACAACACATTAAAGATGGAAACACTTGAAATAAGAAAAGTGTTTTAAACAAAGGAAGTTTTTGCAGTGCGCAGAGCAATGAAAGCTCCCTCTTCAGAAAAGTTACAATTTGATGACAACACTTCTTTACAAAAATTTATGTCCTTTCCATTTTTTTAATTTGCCAGGATTTTCAATATTATAACTTGATTTGAACCACTCGAACTGAATCATCTTATTCTATTCCGGCCATGAAAGCTGATTGTGAATTAATGCATGCATGCGAAGAATGCTTAATCTACCCGAAACGATTTGGACATTGCGTAGCGCTTGTTTATTATATACGGCATGCAGAATATATTTTCACTCTCTGAAAAAATAAACATCTAACTGCTGACAATCCGCTGTTGTTACAGAAAGAATTTTTATTACATTTAACTGCCCAGCAGAATCTTGTGTGCTTGATGAAATAGTACTTTCGTCCTGGCCTGATAATCTATCTATCAAAAGGAATGAATTTGGTCTTATGATAGGCCTCCTTTACGGCATTACTTTCTATGGAATTTTGTTCATTTTCAATCATAAACTGGAGTTTGTATAAAAAACATTCAATTTCCGAAGATTTTCATGGTGAAATTTGTGTTCTACACGTAAAAATACCTACGAAAATGCATCTGATAACTCATTTAGTTAATATAAAGTTTCACCTTCAAGGTTGATTTTACTGCTTAAAAGTCGCTCAAATTGCACGACTCGACTTATTCGGGACACAAATATATGACAGTGTGCGAGTCCATGTGTGTTATTTTCGCTATCTATATGCTTCAAATAAGTCCTTCAACAAACATGTCCGAAGTCAAAACTCGCTGAATAGTAAAAAGAGTTCCCCAGGACAATCTTAAAATGATAGCCGAATTACAATCGTAGTACTACACGTTGACTTGCGAACCGCTTCTCACACGTCTGTATGTACTAGCTTAATTTTTCGTGCTACTTTGGAAAAGAACGTTTTTTTTTAATATTACGGGGTCTCTGACAACATTTTATGATCGATGAATTAGTTAAAATGTTAGTTCATGTTCAAAATATATATTTAAAAAAACGCAATGGGCTGCCTCTGACAACGTTTTGAAGCATTATCTTGTCAGATTGATTTAAAGTGATTTACTTTGATTATGAAGGAAATGTTATAGAGCTTCTCTTCGAAAATTATGAAATGTTAGAGGAGAAATGTAAATAAAATTATGGAATGAAGTCTTTGGTTAATTATTTTGTAGTGTTAGTAGATGCAATCGTCATATTCTGTCCCATATAGCCTTAGGCATCTTGTCCGGCTGTCAGAGATTTCCAGTGTTTGTGTCTTTGCGCGCGAACTGTACGAAAACCGTGGTAGCTCGACGTTCGAGGCTCAAATTTTGGTCAGAGATACGCCACTTTTTCTACTTAGTGATTTCTTTACATTTCTGCATATCGGCGATTTCAGTTGCTGCTATCTTAAACTATTGCAACCCTTGAGGCGACTTTTTATCCCAGCTTTGTCTTATTGTATGCGATTTGCCATTAAAAATTGGATCCAGGGTACGAAGACTCCCTGTGAATTAGCTCAACTGCAAAGCCTTTCGGTAAGTTCAGTCGCTCCTGACCGAAAAAAAACTGTATGGTGTTTCATCTAGGAAAATGTCTGACGTGTTGTATCTTTATCACGAAATATATCTTGCACCAGAAATTTACTAGTTGGTAAGTGACACCAAGAGAAGTACAAACCTGAATTAAGCGTGATGTTTTGCTCCACCTGACGTCTGGAATATCAGCAGACTGGATTTCCACTGTGCGAAATACGTGTGATGTATTTGGATACCAAATTGTTAAGAATAAAAGATTCTATCCATAATATGAATGCATTTACTCCACTGAATCCCCATTTTTTCTTACTGTTGAATTGTTCAATTGTTATAATACAACAGAACGATTTTTTCTCGAGTGCACTCAGACTAATAGAGATTACGCACATTCGAACAACATAATTCAGAAGTGATGTCCTGGTTGCGTGTACTCTTAACTTGTGAGCATCTTTAGTACCTGAAATAGAATGAGTACGATAGGCGGTATTCGCTAGAACTCACCTTACTATCCAGCCACATTGCGAGATCTAGCATATAATAAGCGCCTGGTGGTTAGAGACTCTGCTCCTAGTAATATAGCATTGTGCTACCATCTAGGTTCACATGCAATAAATAACTAGGGAATTAGAAGTAATTATTTTGGAAGGAAAATCGGGAAATTGAATTGTGTATGAACTTCTTTAATATTACTAAGTTACATGTTAAATGATTAAGATAGAGCCACGAATACAATATCCTAATTCTAACCTAAATTTATCCACTAATTAACTTATGCGAACAAACACTTTAATATAGATATGATCAATAACAACCAAGAAAAACAGTTTCCAACTTATCTAACATTCAATTGATAGACAGCAGTCAGAGAAGAGATGTAATAGTTTGTATTTGATGTAGAAATACAATGTTCGTGTGCAGATTAGAACAATGTCACTGGAAGCACATGATGATTCAACTTCTATCTTCAATACTGAAGTACACAAAGCTGATGTCTGGTCAGCCACACCAATTCTATTTGTAAACCAGCTGTTCAGTTACAATCGAGTGTCGAAGCACGAGTCAGAGCGAGAGTCACAAATTTCGAATGTCAATCTTGATTTTGATGTTTCAATCAGAGTTCTCTTCTCTGGCAGGTGTGCCCTCACAGAGCACCAATCACAATCGATTCGACTCTTGTTTAGCTAATGCTTTGCGCACTTCGTTCAGCTGACCAAGCTGGACTATAGAATGTCCACATAGCATAAACTTTGTATTGCTAGCCTAAGTTAAATTTTGGCCAGCCACGTAAATATGTAATTTGAATACTGAGTATTAAATTCGTAACTTTCTGATCTATCAATGAAATATGATATTCGTCTGTCTCTGTCTCCTTGATTCACTAAATACAATCTTCGTTGGAACTGAATTACATTTAACTAGCAATAATAACATAGAATGATTAAAATACGAAATATCTGTTCGTGCCCTGTTTCTATAATTAAACATATTTGACTATATTACCGTTTCACATAATTAGTTGTAAAGCACTACGTGCTTATACGACACAAGGTCATATAAATACACTCGAACGACAATAAATAAGTATAATATTCGGTACAAGTATTACAGAACTTGACAATGCAAAAAATGTTAAATGAATGAGCCCGCATATTTCTTACAATTTTGAGTATTAAAACAATGCTCAATCTTCTCAACTCATGCAAGTGTTTTGTTGTTAAGAAAGACAATGATCTTTTCTACAGACTGTTTCGTACAGTTAAAGAAAAGGATATTACAGCCAGACGTTTGTATAATTAAGCGTCAAGTTCGCAATATGAATGAATAAACTTCCACAAACATATTACACACTGAAGGGTTGATCGAACAATAGGGAACGTTGGACCTGTAACCAAAAATATAAATTGTTGCATATGTTATATTCAAATACACCTTTATAGAATGGGAAATACTCCACAGTGATTCTGAACTCTGAACCATTTACAAAAGAAATTGATTCGTGTTTCGCTTTATTTTCTTTCTTTATGCTCACTACAGCAAACAATGTGTTGCTTTTGATATTTATCAGTATTGATGTTATAGCCTCCTTTTTCAATTGAACAGAAATATATTCCCAATACAAATGGAATCATGGCTGTCAATATTGTCTTAACACACTTTGAATGGTTTAATAATACGCTTCGTACATATGCTTTAATATAAGTTTATGTTTGTACAAATACTTGCAAGTAAATGCGTATATTTATATTGTAGCTCTGTACTTCAGGCTTCAGCCGTATCCTGACAATCGATTTTCGTTTATAATTTCTCAAGTATAAATAGAAAAATCGAGGTTAACTTTTATTGAACATGTACTAAATTTTCGTATCACTCTGTAGATTGCGTAAAAAATTACAGCTCTATTTTACCTCTGTGTTCTATATATAATAACAATTATGATAATACACGTAAATAGCAATATATTTTACATTTAAATGGACATTGGAAAATATGGGATGAGAAAAGGATAGAACATGTGATTAAGTAATCAATGAAATACACATTTGTTGACAGATTTACGCACTTGCTTTCAAATTGTGACTCGTAAAATCAAGTTTGCCAAATGCAGTATTAGAAATTACGAGCTGGAATATTTCAATTAAATCGATAATTTCAGCTGCAATTGTTCTATTCGGAAATGTTTAGATAATCTGAAAAAATATTATACTCTGAATAGTTTAAATTGTTTATTTAAATTGTATTTCTACAATCGGGCAATTCCGCCAAATAAATCCACCATATCAATATTTCAGCAACTAGCAAATATTAAAATTTATCGACGTAATATTTTCTCTTTCAATGCATATTTATTCCATTGGAGTACGTTCAATAAAAGATGGTTAAAACGATATTGCGAGTTATTCAATAAATGTTCCCTTCCGACTGAGCTCAGTTAATTTTTATCTCACTATTTTTCTTTTCAGTGGTCATCCTGTAATAATGCTTTCACAAAATTGCACATTAAAATATTTATATTGGGTCATGCGAAGCACGAAAATTCTTATTACTCATATGTATGTTGCTACCTTTTGCATTTTTTGCTCATACAAAATACAACGTACATCAACTATTTTTCTCATGTACGACGTGAATAGAAACTAATTTAGCTAGTGCACGTGTAACTCTACAAGATTAACGATTATTTCAGTTTCCATACTGGTAGTACTAATTATTCCCGGCAAATGGTGCTATCGACATAAATTTAAGACGACGATGACTGGAAGTCTATATGTTGTGAGTGGATATTACGGCGGAAATGACGGTCTGCTCAACGTTTGGACAATTTCGAATTATATGAACACTGCTCCTATTAAATTTTTATCTTGCACATTCGAAAATTCGTCACTTTCTTTTTTACTTAACTCAATAATAATTTCATTCAACGATCTCGTCTGCCTAAACGATTTGCATTTTTCCAAGGTGTTCTTGGATAAGAAGCGATAATAGGTTTCATGGCACGTCTTAACTTACCTACATTTGCAGTTGAAACGTTTAGATTTAAAGAATATCATTACCAAAAGCCACATATACAAATTTTGCCACCTCGCTTAAATATTTCAAAATTACATTGTAAATTTACAAATTTTGCACTCAATATGTCTTAAAGGTACGAATTACCATTCTTCATTCCCAATTGAAAACTTCATTAAAAAAAGTCATGCTCGCAGTGTCTTTCCATTTGTATTAACTGTTGTACACCTTGTCAATTGACTCACTTGCTATATCTACAGCGCTTTCCTTTTTATTTCACAATATGCTTTCCAGAAATTAATTGATTTTGAAGCAAAAATCGTTTCCTGTGTGGATTATCGTGTCTCATTAAAACTTAGCTTTCCTTCCAAATTTTCATCCACAAGTTTTGTTGTATAACGATTCTCCCCTGTGTGAAATTTGTGTACCTTTCTAAGTCACCTTTGTCACTAAAGTGAGATCATAAACCCTCTCTCGCATGAATTTTTAAATCTGCCTGAGAATATGCATATTTAAGTTACATTTTTTTGTAAATTTGAACCCACAAGTTTCTCAGTCAGAAGGCTTCTCGCTAGAATGAACTCTTATGTGTGTCTTTAAGTTACATTTCCATCTAAATTTAGATTCACAAACTTTGCACTTAAAAGGCATTTCGCCTGTGTGTATTCTCATATGTCTTTTTAACCAGCCTTTCTCTCTAAATCGAGAACCACAAATTTCGCAGATGAAAGGCTTCTCGCCTGTATGAATTTTCATGTGTGCTCTGAAATGATCGATATATGCAAATTTAGATCCACACGTGTCGCAGTTGAAAAGCTCGCCTGTATGAATTCTCATGTGTGCCTTCAAGATACTTTTCTGCCTAAATTTAAATCCACATATTTCACAATTAAAAGGCAACTCGCCTGTGTGCATTCTCATATGTATTTTCAACCTATTTTTCTCTCCAAATGCATTTCCACAAATTTCGCAGATGAAAGACCTCTCGCCTGTATGAGTTGTCATGTGTGCTTTTAAGCTACATTTTTTTGTAAATTTCAATCCACATATTTCGCAGAAAAATGGCTTCTCACCTGTATGAATTCTCACATGATTCTTCAAGGTAGTCTTCTGTTTAAATTTGGATCCACAGATTTCGCAGCTATAAGGCATTTCGTCTGTGTGGGTTCTCATATGTATTTTTAGCTTACTTTTCTCCCTAAATTGAAATCCACAGATTTCGCAGAGATAAGGTTTTTCGCCTGTATGAATTCTCATGTGTACGTTCAAGTGATTCATTTGTGTAAATTTAGATTCACATACTTTGCAATAAAAAGGTTTCTCGCCTGACTGGATTTTATTGTAAATTTTGATGGCAGCTTTTCGTCTGAACTTTGGTCTAGAAGTGTTCAACTCAAAATGCTTCTTCCTTAAATGTCCTTTCATGTGTTCTTTCAATTGCATCTGTTGTGTGAAATTAACTCCACAAATTCTGCAGCTTAATCCCTTCACACCAGAACTTACATTCGATTCAAGTCTATTTTTTTCGCAGTTAACTATAGCATATCTGCTAGAACGCTGAAATGAATATTGAACTGCTAGAACGCTGAGATATATTGAATAAACTTACAAAATTGGCGTGCATAATAACGTTAAATTGCATACAACACATAGAGTTATATTAAAAATGATTGATGAGTTATTAAATACCATTGAAGTAGGGATTATAACCGGTACCTTGAAATAAGGTAAATATGTTCAATTTTAACAAATTAAGATGATAATGTGGATGGCAGTTTTACTGATGAAACCATAAAAACGCGACAATTAAGTTATTCGACGAAACATGAATGCCTAGGCCAAATTATCCAGTGACTTTGTGAGAGATTCTCAACTAAAAGAAACAGTCTATTTCCAATGCCAATATCTCGAAATCATTGAAATGGATCGCTAAAACATCGACGAACTCAGGACGTGTAAGGGAGTTAAAACGTTTAGCAATATTTCAGAAAGTACGAGTATATTAAAAAACAGAAGTTTTGAAAAGTGTCTATGAATATTTCAAATTCCTTTGCTAGTTGTTTATATTATCATTACTACTCCAATTTTTATCACTTTGACCCAAGAAAAAATAAAATAATATTTATGAACAAATGCCGTAATACGTGTGTTCAAGATTACTGTCCTCTTCAAAAATGAAACATGTCGATTATTAAATATCTGTTGCAGATCTCAAAAGGCAGACAAATGCTTACATAAAGTATTGTAGGAGGTATAAAACTGAAATAAAAATTCTTATACCGAGCATCATGATTTTACCTTTTATTTTATATAGAAAATCTAAGTTGGCTTTTATTTCTTTATATTTAATTTTTTACGATCTTTTCATATTAGAACTGCTTTCATTCATTGAAGCGTATGCGTGAAAAAACGTCTGTGATATTTCCAATTTAAAAAGTCACAAATACATTTTTATATATAACTGGAATAATATGAGGCATAAAAGATTCATACTTTGCACAAAAACGGACTTTAGTCTAATATGACTTCGGGCAAAGTATTAATAATTTGTGCCTCATATTTTTTCGTGTTATATCCAAAAAATATAGTCGTGATTTTTTCTTTTATTTAAAAATGTTACTTAGAGGTTTGTTCGCTCATATGTTTCAATTTATGGAAAAATATACTAGGACAAGAAATACTTTGGCAAATGTATATGTATCTTAAAAGTATTTCCTTGCTCATGATCTAATTACATCAGCTATACTTAAGATAGAGATATGAGACTTGTGCCAAAACTATAGAAAACGAACCAAGTTTTTCGTTCTTTCAGAGTTCAGTAACTTGGATAGAGTGTTACATTTATAATGTGCAGGAAAACGGAAATGTTCGCAAATCAGTAGAATGCCCTAGTTCGCAATTATTGGTAAACGAGACCAGGTCACCAATAATTGTTAGAAAATCTTTCAGACAACGTGTGGACATATTCCGCCTGATGTCTAAGTTGCGTGAGACCGTACGCACTTATTTCTTCGAACTTCAGACAAAAGGTTCCCTCACTGCTTCCACCCTTTCAGATGAGGTTGATGATAGCCCAGTTGTCGGTAAGTCAGCAACACATCCTGTGTTTTGAACTTGTCATTCCACAACTTAATGTTTATGACATCAGTCGACATCTTTCCATATGTTATCTGAAAGTTCCTCTGCATAACTATTGCTTAACTTGTCTCGTTATATCAGACGAAACGCATAGCTATTTCCTGATTTCTGAGCTCTCCAGTTTCCTGCACACTACAACTGGAACACTTTAACCACATTACTATAACTTGCAACAAAAGAACTTGGGTATTTCTCCAACATTTCAGCAAAAGCATCTTTATCTTCCATATATCGGATATAAATAGTTTTTAACCAAGAAAAGACTTCTCGAGCTTCCTATATATCTCTGCATACAAAAACCTAAAATTTTCTTAATGCATATACAATTAAGAGGCAGTACTCATGCTAATTCAAGTCCATTTAATCCGGTATTTATTACAGTTTAATATCAATTAATTTGATACACTGTTGAAGAACGTCTTTGAACAAATGTAAGTACATCATTGACAAATCATTTCTTCTACTTCCGAGTACAAATCTCGTTAAATATATTATCTATAACTATTAATCACGGAGAACGTGTTCACCAACTTGATGCTTTTTATCATACCTTATCGAGATTCGCTGAATGTGTCTGAGCGAAATCAGGTGAAAACTTCACACAGAGTAACTCATTTCCAAGTTTAAACCTCGATCCCCCAGTCCATGAATTAAACATCGTTTCGCCGAGACATCGTTTTCTTTAACCTCAACTACTCTTACGATAAGATATGCATTTAAGAAAAACTGAAATACTATGGATAGAGTGAGTAAATATTCGTCTAGTGTAGTTCTTGAATACCCCCAAGATATGTTAGAAAAAAATACAATACACAACGGGAAAATAATTTAAGATCAACTAAAGGACAGATGTCTACCGCGCCCACTCTTCCACATTCCCGCTGGCGGTTGCAAAGATTCATGGATAATCTAATAGTGGTGAAACAAGTCTTTGAATCTTTTGAAAATAAATTAATACTAGCAACTGTTGCATGATTACACATGCAAGAATTTCTTGATTTTGTGTTCACATCTTTTTCATCAATTGAACCAGTTTCAATTTTGTGAAGGTATTCGACGCGGAAAGCATTGCTTCAAGCTGTGTCCTTGCAATGCCAATAATCTAAAGAAAAGTCCAAGGTTCATTGACAGATATTAGACAAACCAAAGTTATACACGGCAATCTTCAGGATATCATGAAAGTCACATTAGCAGTTATCTTAAAATAATATGTTCTTATGCAAACCTGAAACGCCTATCGCATTTAAGGGGAAGAGACCACAGAGGAATAACTGCGAATTACTAAAATTGAAAATAGAAAAAAAAATATTTAGGTATATCCATAAGTCCTGGATAACCTTTTAGAATTACAATCCAATTTGTCATGCAATCTTTTAACTAGAACCTTCCAGTTTTATACTCGAATGGACTCTATACTCAGGAATGTATGTTTCAAGTTTTAAAAAGGGTACCCGTAACGTGTATCTAAGAACACTCCCTAAGATTACGAACATCCACGAAATGTTCAGGTTAACCGGACCCCTACACAGCTTTTACAAACAATCGTAAAGGTAGGTCTAAATAAAAAGGATTTTATACACAGACAGCCAATCAAAAGCTGATCATTGATAACAAGAACAACGTAACGAAGGAAATATAGCGACCTACACAGTAATGGAGTCACAACATTAAATAATAAGTAACAGTCACGTTTTCTAAAGAGCGGAGAGCTTTTCATTCGGTTCCTAATGCACAGATTCTTCTCAAGGGTGTCAAAAAATATTCATATTAACAACCTAAGAAATCTGTCCATTAGGAACTCCGCGTAAAGATCAACATTTCGTTTCTTTTTCCTAAAAGAAATATATATTTTGTCTTATGTCCTTCAGATTGTGTCTCCGGGATTTTGGGTTATATTGTTCGATTATACTGTTATTTGTAGTGATTTATAGCCAAAACATGGAAAACTGTTTTTCACAGAAAAAAAAACAAGAATAAAACAAAAACACAAAAGACAAAGACAAACTAAAATTAATTATATAGTAACCCTTTTTTTCTCCAAGGTTCAATATTTAATGGACGCAGAAATAAAAAACTCAAAAATTAAAAAAAAAGCTGATAAAACTAAACCCGAAGTAAAATATATATTAATGTAATGATTTTGTGTTCTTTTCAACCATTATGCATTCACTGGGTTGACATGTTTTCCATTCAATTATTTATTTTTGATATTATGTTTGATATGATTCTGTTCATGTTATTTCATGGGTAGTTTTAAATACTTTTCGCCCTGCCAACTTAAAATTATGTATTACATTACAGATCGAAACTCCGGTTAAAATTTTTCCTTCATACAAATTTTGAAATAGGAGCAGCCGTTGTGTCATCCGATGCATATAAGAGCGTAAGGCTCTTTAATTATATTTGGGGTTTGTATTTGTTCAAGAAATAATAACAGAGAATACATGGATCGTCGGTTGCTTCTTATAAGCTTTGCATACAATGGTAATCATGATTTAATGTTATAATTTAGCTAATAAAACGGCAAATACAGATTCAAAGTGGTTTGTTGAACACCTGTATATTTACATCAATCTTTAAGCAAACAAGTAGAATGAAGAAGCGAGTAAGAATCAAATTACTGAAAAGACAATCCCATAAGATCTTAAAAAAGTCGCAAAGACGAAAACGTCACTCCAAATTCAGCATTATTCAGCAATGACAACAGCTTCGAAAATTGCTGACTAAGCCACATGAACAGGCAGAGGCCGTCGCCAGCCAGCTTCCAAAACCTCCTTTGTTTGGCCTAATTACAACATAAATTAAGCGGACCAATGCAGTCCTGGAGGCGCCTCTGTTCTCATACTCCAAGCGTTGCAGTCTCCTGTACGACTCTACAAACTTGTAAAAGTCGTCGCTACGTCAAAGACTCAGACTTATTGTTAGCCTATAACAGCTATAGGCTCCTTCAAAGGTTCAAAATTCAAGCTCTTCGTTAATATAGTGCTATTGAACTGCTAGCAATGTTTTAAGTATTTGATGGTGTGAGTTTGCCGGCAGAAGCCAGCAGCACTTGGAGCTCCATCCACACGTGTGTCCACGTCATGATCCAGATCCATGTCAGCTCGATCAAAGAACATTTCACTGAAAGTGAAAGTTCCTTTCTTCTGCCTAAGCCACTTCAGGTAGACTACATCTTGCAGAGTACGTTAGTTGGGATGTATTGCATGATACTCTGTTTTGTAATAAAAGCGTTGGATATGGTCCATTGCGTCAATAAGTGTTGTATTCTGTTACGTCCAAGCGAGGGGCCATTAAGAGCTAATTCACAGTGCATTGTCTTTGGGAAACAATGTTCCAACGGCATACTGAAGTTGCTGTGCTATATTGTCCACTTCGATACCTCAGCCACATTTTGCCTCCATGATGAAGAACTTAACGGACTTTCCGAGTCACCCGGCATTGTAAGAATAATGAGATCGCGACCACTAAGGTTGGCAGGCCATGTAGCTCGGATGAGGGAGAAACGAAGATTATATTTCACCTTGGTTGGTAAACCGCATGTAAAGAGAGCGTTGGGAAGACATAGACGTTCGGAGGACAAAATTAGAAGGCACCTCCGAGAACTGGGGTTTCGTTATGAAATTGGATTGATAGAGTACAATGGCAAACGTTCGTTACTGCGGCGATGAACTTGCGAGTTTCGTTAGCCATAGAGTATGTTAGTTATTCACGTTATACCCTATTAAGATTTTGTAGAGCCCTTCTTCCTTTCAGATCATTCTCAGCCTGATGTCCCTCTATTAAAATGCGGATAATATCATTAGTGCTCTCTTCCGCAGTTAATATTTGAAGTATATATATTAAATTAAAATTTTCACATCCACCATTGAGACACTATACCGAACGGAGATAATCAGATTCCACTAACACGAGTATATTGACAGCTCCAGCTCTATGGCTATTAAAACTAATGTAAATATATGTACATGCTAAACTCCTTGAATTAAACCATCATGGACAACGGTAACATTCCTTTAATGTTCACGTACAAAATTATTTAAAAAAAATGGAGCTGGGAGGCAGGTTCGTGACCCACTGATCTAGGAAAGTAAGGTTCCCGATTACATTATTGCCTTCAGAGATTTTGTCATTACGATGGTACTAGCAGTTTCAGGATTTCAAAAATTCATCCGATCTTACCCCTTGCATTTTGTAATTCATTCCCATCTTATCGCAGGATCTTTTGAAATCTGGAGATAACTCATGTACTTCGTTCTATATCCTGTTTGGAAATAGAGCCGTGAGCACACACGTACCCAGCCGATGGAATGATGGCCTAATAACACATGGCCTCAAGAAGTTTGTTAACATTAGCCTAAAGGAAAATTAACTCTTGTAAACGCCAGGTTAGTTGTTTGAGTTAGAGCGGCATCGACTCGTACTTTCATAAAAATACACTTCTAATAGATGAGGCGTTTAGATAGTTCTTTGTATTTAAGGAAATATCCATATTCCCATGCACAATTAATATGTAAAGCCATTTATTATTTTTTTTTATTTTGAACTATTCTGGAATTTTGGGTGTTCGTTTGTGGTGCACTTTAAGGATTTCAAAAACTTGTAGAAGAAATGTTTCTCAGTTTTTACTCAGATTTAAAAAAACATAAACTTCTGTTCGGTATCTAGTTTGTTCCGCTGCGTTGTACTGCTTGAACTAGCGCATACTTTTTCGTTCGAGTGGTTAGTGCAGCTTACACGTCAACAGTTCGGATAACTGCTACGAGCGAAAGTGGTGTAACAGTACAAAACAATCTGTCCCTGCTCCAGAACGAACCTCGGCAGATACAGTCGATCTGCGCTCTCAGCGAATGTATGAGAGAAGGACAAGGGATTACAGATGCGTTACGCGCTAGAAGAAGGAAATAAGCACCTACCCAATCGCGCTAGAACTTCAGGAATTCATACTGTGATGTCACATTGATGAACACAGTTCAGTGCTAACGCTTGCAATGCTTATAGTACAACACCGAGCAAACCACCCTAATAAAGCTATTATTAAAAATCGTATTGCTAGAGATAGATAGATAAATCAAAGTGGTTTTATATCAAGGTTACTAAAATAAGAGTTATTTAAAAGATATAGTATTCGTAAATACATAAAAGATAAATATTCCACTCAAATTAAAACCGCATTCATAACAACTTGTAAAATATATAGCATTGAATAAACTAACCTGTACAAGAGGCATCTCTTCCTCTAAACATTCTTGAGAATCAATTATTACGTTTTCACAATCCTTCACTTGTTTAATGTCTCCATGGTTCTCTGAGCACACCACACTACACACAGTTCCACTATATTCAGTTCCTACACCTGAAGCAATTTCCACTTCTTTAACATGTTCTGTTGATAAATTAGTTTCTTCGTAGATTATATTTTCTTCAACTTCCACCTTGGCCTCAGTAATTGATTCTGTTGAACTACACGGCTGCTTTTACCCCCAAAAAATACAAAAAAAAACTGTTACAAAACAACATGAGTAAATTTAGAACTAAATTTATCAGGATCAATATTAGTTAAAGCAAGAAATTAGTAATAATTTTGGTGCCGATATACACCAATCCAAAATTGTAATCAAAATAGTTTTCTTATCTTTATAACCTACATAAAATCATAAATTAAATTTAGAGATGGGGTCTCGAACTTAATATAAAATCGCTACTTGCAAGGTATCGGTATCTTAAATATTTTTTTTTAAATGTAAATAACTTGTCGATGCTTTTGTATCTGTTGAAAGTGATATCTTTTTCTGAAAATAATCTCACAGAAGAACATTATAGTTTACATATCAGAATGAAGACTTTACATTTTCAAAACAAAGATATTTGAAAGGAATTGTTTCCTATATTCCATGTATATTGCGAAATTAGACATGGTTGAACATAAAGACACTTTCAAACACACGGACTATGTCCCCCAGAAAGCACACGTGGCCCAAACAGAGATTGAAAGAAGAACGCTACGGAAATATAGAACTTTACCACTGAACAACAGCGTCCTCACTGTTCTTCCAAATTGTCTTGATGGGCGACATTTTGAGTATATTTTGTAACCTGAATGACATTTGGTACACACACAAACACAATGTACATAATTAATAAACTGCTAGTGATATGTTAATAAAGTGCTTGTAAATTGTCCATAAAGAGTAGACACACATTAAAAGGTTTTAATTTGAATTGATTATTCAATATGTCTCTTCCAGATGTCGCTTGCCATATTCGCATATGGTTTCATTTTTGTCCGATTGATCGTTTACCATCTAGAACCGGGCAAACAGCTAAATCTTAATTATAACTACTTGATATTAAAATAATAACAAAATCCTTTGCAGAAAGAGTTCCCACTGAGATACCACTGCTTTTGTTACGTCACTCTATAGGACATTCTCTTTTCAATGATGCGCGTCCCATAACTGAATCTGGTGTTCCTTCTGAGATATTTATTATGCTATATTTCAAGGTCAATAGCAATTAAATACGTATATATATAATGATGTAAAAACAAAGTGCTTTGGAGATAAAGTTCCCACTGAGAACTCGCTTTTTATCACATCATTTTATAGGAAATGTTCTCTTTCTAATGGTATAAGTTTTGTATCTGTATCTGGTTTCTTTTCTATTATTATCGATATTATGTTGTATGGTGAACACTATTTAAGAAACTTATTTTTTTTTCAAAATCAAAAAGCCATATCTCAAACAAAAAAAAACTATTGGCTCTACCACAATTTTGTTATCGAATTTGGACCTTTTGGTGAATTTTACATAAGAAACATCTAACCTTGTCTTTCACAATTCATAAAGCATGACTTAAAAATAAAATTCAAATGGGTGTGTCGCCGTAAAGTGTTGGTCATAACAACATTATAAGACAAAAACCTGCCAATTTCGGAACACTGTAACTCCGGATCGAAGTGGCCTAGGTATCTGTAATTTGGAGTTTGTACTAATAACGTATTAAAGAATCAATGTACAAATTTTCGTCAAATACGGAAAGCACTGGTGCATTTAACTTTTTTCTGCTTGATTTCAGATTTCAGATGATCAGTCAACGTACAAATCAAAATCGTGTTTAATGATGCAAATATATTTCTGTCATCAGCTTTTGAATAGTAGAACATTCACGATTTGTTGTAACTGTTAGCAGTGCATCTCTACCCTTACATCATATCATAGCAACAATGTTTTTGTACTTATATTGTTTATCAACACGAATAAAGTAAGTGTTGTTCTACTATGGAGTATTATGCACAACATTTTTAAATATTTTAGAAATATATTTTTAAGTAAGAAACAAGTATTTGAACAAAGTTGAAACTTTTCTCACTGAACCTATACTATACCCTAAAATTTACCTTACAGGTAAAATTGTATTACTGTCGTTAATTGCCAATATCATTAATGTTTTATCAATAACCGATATATTTTTTTTGCATTTTGTAATGTTTTTAACAAACCAATTAATCAAAGCTGGCAATATAATACTTCTTCTGAAATTGTAGGAAGGAACTGTATGACTATGAGGTAACCTTGCCGAAATTTCAAGTCATTTGGAGAGAAATGACAGAAATCATACATCTGTTTATGGAACTCTGCAATTTTAAACGACAGTCGCGAATAGCAGACATCATGATTCCCTACCTTTCACTGACATCATATATCCGCAGAATGGAAAGGAGTAGTTTATATTTTTTCCTCACTTGGCCCAAAGTACTTGAAGAAAAAAATCTTTAAAAATTGATATGGTCGATATGGAAGATTCTTTAAATTTAGGAGATTTGAGGTGGAATTACCCGAACATTTGATGTGGAAAAACTCTTGACGTACATATCACAAATTCGTGTTTCTCACTAGACGTATGGGTTCGTCTTAAGCCGGGGACATTGGATAATTTCGCGGATAGAGTAATTGCGGAAACACTACTGGAGTCGTAATAGCATGCTCATTTTAATATACATAGGCATTTTCGCTACGAAGAATCCTGCAAGAAATAGATAGCTCAACATTTAAGTCTAACTATTATTGGGATGTTCATGTATTACACTATTATTTTTCCTGTGATGATCCTCATACATTAAAAGCCGAACACTCATTGGGAGCCTCATACTTTATTATACAATTCGCAGAATGCAATTCACACGAAGGGCAAAGTTTAAAACAAAACAAAACGAGGAATTTGACCCAACCCTTCTTTCAATTTTTAGACCCGCATTCGCTTTTGGGAGTGAGAGACAAAATGTATAATGTTAGCATTTCACTGAAACCACGTATATTGGAGAATAGATAAGTAGTTACGAAAATATAAATAAGGAATATCAATTATTTCTTTTACAACGTAGTATTAATAATAAAGAGAACAGTCATAGTTAAATACTAATTTTATACCATAATTATTATTTAAAATGTACTACATTATATTTTGTCTGAAAATTGCCTGCCCCGATACAAAGAAGAGCAATTCAAAAAATAAAAATAAATAAAGTTCTGCAACAAACGGCTTTATTTGCGATATTCAGAATTCTAATGACTCACGCATCTAAGCATTTAATTTTAAAATTTCTTCCGTAGTTATCTTTACAGTTCATTATCATCAAAATAAGGGCTATTAATATATATTTATACCTACAATATCACACCGCAAATAGCTAAGCGAATAAAATTATTTAAATTTCAACGCCATTTTACTAGAAATAATATTTTGGTACAAACATACTTGCCATTCTAAACGAATAATATTGTAAAGATTTCAATTTTTATAAAATATATAATTTCCGTTCTGATAGAAATTTTGCAAAAAAAAAAAAAAAAAAAAGAATCTTCAAACAGGTTAGGGTCTGCTGAAAACGAAATTTGGGTGATATGTATATTAAATTTGACCCCCTAAATCCTTACCTCGCTATAAGTTTGCAAGTCGTCAGCGTTTTCCTCCTTTACAACCACGAAATGTAAGTTGGTGAATGAGACATCTGAAGATTCACTATCGTAAGAAGTCATAACTTGTTTTGGTGTCGACACTTACACGCAAGATAGCACAAAGGTCTCCGCTGAAGATACCTGTGAAGATTTCCAAAACATACTTCCATAACTCGTGATTAGAGAGGAAACAGGATACTTTTATTTCCGCGAAATTAATTAAAGAGAATGTACTAACACATAGTCCTTAACACTAATTTTCTTAATTCCCATAAGCTACAACCAATCTGTTAAATGTCAAATTTCAACAACGGATACTGTTCACTTAGTACGATTCTAAAAGGAAATAGATGAAGATGGCAATATACAAAGACATCTCTAAGACACTTCAGCAGTTCACCATCTTTTAAAAATGATTA
>JAGDQP010009618.1:46611-58407 GCA_022664845.1 Lepisma saccharinum
AATAATAATAATAATAATAATAATAATAATAATAATAATAATAATAACCAGGGTATAGAACGAACCCAGGACCTTCCAAATACTACCCACTTTGTGGTCTCCCTGATTGATAAACTATTTTGGAAACAATAGAACCAGAGACACAGAACTGAATGAGCTATATTAATAACAAACTAACTGATGCATTATTAAGGGAAAGTGATAGAAACATTCCAAACAATCCGGTTGAGAGAGCCACATCACATTGGGACAGACATGCCTAAGGGCTATTAAAACTGATTGAGTACCACATGCACTGTAAATGGGGAACAAACGGAATTCCGGAACCCGGCACAGCCGCAGGACAGACACACACAGAGTAGAAATAGAAGTTTGACTTATTGTCAAAATCTCACAAGAGAGAAAAGAAGAGGAAAAGAAAGAAGCAAAAATGAGGGAAGAAAGAGAGAACAATAAAACTGCTCAAAAGAGAGACCATATAACTGTGGATAATGAACAGCTAGTGCGTAAAGAAGGACCGGGCTCCGGGCCTCACATTAACCATGAAACAGATCGCGTTCTGCATTGTTGCAACCTATTTTGACTGAGAATGGACATTTCCGTTTTTCCCGTCCTTATATCTTTTACAGTTTGTTTGCGTACATCGGATTAAATAACATATAATGTTTTTTTTTTAAACTTCAGCGCTACGGTTTTCCGTTACGTAGAAATATAGCATGAAATACTGAGAATTCAATCTCCTACGTCATACAACGAAAATCATCCTCTGATTGGTTTGACGTAATAAGTCCGTTGTATTTCCGTAGCTATATGCTTCTCCCTATGTTACGTTCCTTATTCAGAAGTTTGAAGACAAAAACAAAAAAGAGAAAAATATTTACTTCATCACTTAACGAAATAATTAATGTACAAATCTGCAGAACACACTTCAATAAGTTTAAACACCAAAACATGTTTTTAATAACAGAAATTGCTCGAAACATAGTATAACTTGCAATGTTCTTCTTATCGCTCGTTCGTGCAACTGTTTATATCTTTTTAATTTAGCTCAGTTGGTTACCGCATACAACTTTTAATTTTTTATACTTTCACGAAGGCTGTTCGAATCCTATCAAAGGCCGTATTTTACTTCTCGAAACGCAAGAGTAACTTCAATGTGAAAGTTTCAATTTACGTTTGTGTTTCTTACATGCTTTTATTATTATTTTATACAATGACATATTAAAACTATTCAATATATTCACGGCCTACAAGTACGTTAAATTGTTAACAGATGGCAGTAACGAGCACTATTAAGTCATGTGCTTTTAAGTTCCTGAAAAATACTTCACTAGCATTCATTAAAAAAGTATACGACTGTCGGATGTAAAAACCCACATTTTTTACAGAAAAAAGAGGTAATTCTTTTTAAATACAAGAGTTCTAAAGAGCATTATTAGAAGATATCTTATGATTTAATCACGAAAATGAAAAAAAAAGAGCTGATATAAATTAGTGTTGAAGCTACCAAACTATATCAATATCTTAAAAAGTATTAAAAGTAAAAATCAATTTTAAATGAATAAAACGAACTAAATGACGTGTTAAGGCATACAGAAACGTTATTCACCAGTTATACTATTTCTTTCGATCCATTTTTGCGATCTCTTTTTAACAATACTAACAAATCAAATACCATTTGTATGTCAATGACAAGCAGTCGGAAGACTGATTACGTCATAACATGGCGGCACCCGATTAAGCGCAAGGCTGAGACGCTTTTGAAGCAAGTCTATATAACTCTTGATAGATTCATCACAGAAAGAAAAGAAAATGTTTTCCGTAGTCTGCTTTAATAGAAGAATTTTTATTGCAATAAAAAAATACTACCGGAAATGTCCATTAGTAAAATATAGCATGTTCAGCAAAAGTTGAGAATGAAGAAATAAAAACTTGAATTTTTGTTCAATATATATGCTACTCCCATGAGCTTCATATATGCTTAAAATGAACAAACATAATACATTTCGCTAAATATATTTTTTTAAATAACAGAAGAATCTAGGAAATTTTATAAAAGAGAATTACAATGAACTCAAGAATTATTTCGTTCTATTGATGAGGAAGCGTCATACTTTCGTTTGAAAGACAATTTTACAAACAGACTTGTTTTTCAATATACACACAAAACACTTACAAATTTCTGACGGCAATAACTCTAATTGTTATCACGGTCACTCATTTGTGAAAAGCTGCTATCGGAAGGTGACTTGAGGAATGAGATAGTAAACACGGCGGAAGTCGTCATCACCTACGACGTCATACGGACATGCTCTGACGCTACCCACTGTGAATACAGTGATGAAAGCAAGATTTCCCAACTCGGCTTCGTGGTCGAATGGTCAAGACGTTCCCTTCTTGAGTAAAAGGTCCCGGGTTCAAACTCCCCTCGGGTCGACACTTTTTTTATTATTTCAAAATATATTTTTATATGCTTATATTTATTATTAATATTTGATTTTTTGCAGTTTTCGTACATTATCTTAAATTAGTGCCCATGGGAAAGTGGAGGATACGTAAGGGCAGGTGCGGTCATGAATCTTTACATTTTCCTCTGTCAAATTTCTAGCGCGAGACGCTCGTCGACTGCCGCCGTATTTACTATTATAATCGCCATGTCGGAAGGTGTAGGTGATGCTAATGGTTTTGTTACTGACGACGTTACAACCAAATTATTTTGGCCTTTTTTTGACGTTCCAGATTTTTGGACGCTAGAAAATGAAACTTCGAAAGCGTGCTGAAAAGGGAGGGTCACGATATCGCTGAAATCCTAATCAAACATAATTCATCTTATATAGGATGATGAGATAAAGAGAATACCAAAATTTAAGGTGCGGTGGACAGGGCGTCGGAGCTAGTGGGAGAAAACCTCGAAATTCACAGAAGCTAAATAACGGAAAGTATTTCAAAACAAAGGACGAAACTTTCGCGAGGTGATTTTTGGCATCGAAACAAGTAAAAAGGGGTCTTTGAACATGGGTGAGATGTCGCTCAGTTTTGGTGATACAGCGTTTTCAACTTTGAGTCCTAAATGGATGGAAGAACATAAATAATCTTCAGAAAGTCAGAAACGAGTCACTGAATCAAAATTCCGTTACCGGAAATTTATTTCTGGGATGCCAGCAATTTGTCAGTGTTGACAACTAGATATAAAATTTAAATATTTCAAATGACAGTTGTTCATCGTGTTTTTGGACATTTCATATCATCTAGTGATGATAAAAAGACATATCTAAAGCACACACCATAGACTTACAAACTACGGATAAGACAGAGAAGTTTTCGCGATCTTATACAAACTACAGATCAAACCATCTGAAATCGACCTCTCAAAAGATAATTATTACTACTAGTATTATTCCTTGTATTAGAATAGTTGAGAACCGGTATTTTTTTATATCTATCCCAAATTTATTAATTGCCGCGATTTTTGCAGAACTTTACAAATATATATATATCCGTACTCCTTTATCATATAATATTCAAGAAGAAATTATTTTTTTTCCCTTTAAATCCGCTTGATAATTTTAGTTCTCTGCATGAGAAGCTTAAAATGTAACTGAAATGATCAACCAAATGTGATTGTCACGATATAATAAATAGCTGTTTCAGGGGACCTTTCGTACGCAGGTGATGGAATATCAACGTTGATGTTTGTACGCTATTACACATCAAATTCTATTGAATGTATACACAATATGAAAGCTAAGATGTGATTTCTTAATTTTTATGTATCTCTGAAAATCCAAAAATTCGTATTTTATGCGTAGGCCAATATTTCGGGTGGGAAAAATATAAAAAATATATTGTTCTCATGTTGTAAATTATATAATGGGAACACATGGTAGTAATTAATGTTATAAAATTTGATTCTCGACGGAGTTAAAAAGTTGAAAATTGAGAAGTAATAATGGTTGTGCGTACTTTAATCATTCAGTAAAGATCAGTTAAATCCTAAAGGAAGATAGGTGAAACCCAACAAATATCACGTGAATGAGTTGACACAAACTGGAATCCATAGAAATTGACAGAGAATATGAAATTACAACAGGTACGACAGAACTTCTGGAAAGTGTAGACGTTATAGACTAAAAAGAGGTGGACACGAAGCCGCTATTTGTTACAGACATTCACTGAGTTATTGACTGAATTTTATGAAATTCACAAAATATCACGTTTCTGAAGTTAGCCCCCCATCCAAAATCAATTAAGGTGAAAATTATCAAAATCGTTAGGGAAGAATAAGGAGTACATTACTTTCGCTAGGGAGTAAGCGATAATGTGGTGACCGCGCCAGCAAATGTTGTGGGAATAAGTTCACGCAGCCCCCCCAGCTATACAATATCTGTTTGGCGTTGTCTGCAATCGTTGGGAAGAATTACGGAGAACATAATTTTCGTTTGCGAGTGAAAGATAATTTGGTGACGGCGCCAGCAAAAGTGTGAACTTACCCCCCAAGGTACCCAAATTAATCAAATTTTGTATCGGCGTCATTTCCAATCGTTAGGGAGGAATAGCGATAACAATATTTTCGTTAAGGAGTGAAGGATAACTTGGTGACGGCGCCAGCAAAACTGTGAAGTTAGCCCTCCAAGGAACCCAAAATAAACAAATTTTCTGTAGGCGTTGTCTACGATCGTTAGGGAGGAATAGCGATAACACTATTTTCGTTAGAGAGTAAAGGATAACTTAGTGATGGCGCCAGCAAAAGTGTGAAGTTAGCCCCCCAAGATACCCCAATTAATCAAATTTTGTGTCGGCGTTGTCTGTAATAGTTAGGGAGGAATAGCGATAACAATATTTTCGTTAGAGTGAAGGATAACTTAGTGACGGCGCCAGCAAAAGTTGTGAAGTTAGCCCCACAAGGAACCCAAATTTATCAAATTTTGTGTCGGCGTTGTCTACGATCGTTAGGGAGGAATACGGAGTACATTATCTTCGTTAGGGACTGAAGGATATCTTGGTCACGGCGGCAACAAAAATTAGGTTAGCCCCCCCTCAAGGTACCGCAATTAATCAAATTTTGTGTAGGCCTTATCTCCAATCGTTGTGGAGGAATAGCAATAACATTTTCGTTAGAGACTGAAGGATAACTTGGTGACGGCGCCAGCAAAAGTGTGAAGTTAGCCCCACAAGGAACCCCAGTTAATCATATTTTGTGTCAGCCTTGTCTGCAATCGTTAGGGAGGAATACGAAGTACACTATTTTCGTTAAGGAGTGATGCATAACTTGGTAACGGCGCCAACAAAGTGTGAAGTTAGGCCCCCAAGGTACTACAATTAATCAAATTTTGTGTCAGCGTTGGCTGTTATCGTTAAGGAGGAATAGGGAGTATATTATTTTCGTTAGAGAGTGAAGGATAACTTGGTAATGATAGCCGCAACTACTGCTGGTAGATTCACACCGTCATAGCTATTATAATTTTAATGAAATCAGCTTTTAATCAGGAATTTGTTATTGAGAATTAAGGGGTACTTTTTTTATATATTTTAAATGATAAACAGTAAGGACTCCTAGAGATATGTCGGGTAACATCACAGAGACCATGAGCCATTGATTTTCGTATTGAAGTTGCTTCTATAAATTATTTTCTATAGATCGAAAGATAACTTGGTCAGCGTGAACAAAAATTACGTCATAGTAGAAACACTCGCGTGGTGTAAGAACCCGATTTTTATGAAAATTTTTATGAAGGTACAGTTCATAGGCAAACCCTCAAAATCAAATTTGTGCTGATGTCAACAAATAATTACAGATAACGTAGAGATCAAGTAAATCAAATAGAATGTACAAAAAAATGTTCTTTTATAAACTGTTGTATGTATTGAAAACAAATGGCTAATAATTATTATATTATAATATAATTATAATGGTTACTGGACAAGAGGTGATACATCCACTTAGTATTTAACTGTTTTGAAGCATAGTCAATATAGCCGCTTTCTATTTGGCAGTCATTGTCGTCATACCATCTGGCATGTATCACCTCCTATCCAGTATTCATTAATGGCCGTTTGCTTGCAGTATATCGTCGTCGGAACTGCAATACCCCTATGTGGCAAACTAGGAATATTTCAGGAAGGCCAAAAAAACTGTTTCACTTCAACAGTCTGGAATACAATTTAGTTACTGAAAAGTTGCCGTATCAAAAAGTAGAAGTTATTTCCACATGAAATGTTTCTATAGTATGCAGAGTACACACAACTATAAACTGGTAGAAAAACATGAAAAGTTCAAAAATACCACATAGGGGGTATTGCAGTTCGGACGACGATATGTAACAGTTTATAAAAGAAATTAAATTTTCCTTACTCTATATTCACTTTACTTGTTCTCTACGTTCTATCTTTCTCGGGTTCTTCTATCTTTATTTTTTATCGACAACACCTATAATTTTGGCTATGAAGGTTTACCTAGACAGTGTACGAATTTTCATCAAAATCTGGCTTTGACACTTGGCGATCGTTCCTGGTTAGGTCAAACAGTCCTAACTTTTCAATTTTAAATCGAAAATTCATCCAATAATTAGGGCTTGCTGGGAGGCATAGGGAGCAGTACATTATGTTCTTTAACAATTAGAACATGGCCCTTCGCCGTGAAGTGCCTTTTCGGGATTAAATATCTCAGATGGGTCAATATCAAAAGCATCAGAGATTTGGTGGCTGTGAATCTAAAATAACGGGACCAACTCAAAGCAAACATTGCACCTTTTATGCCGAAGTTATCGATTTAGTTCAAACTGATTACTGTCTACATGTAGCTTCATTTTGAATTTATTTTAAGGCCTTTAGCCAACTATGGATCAGGCCGTATGGATGATGATGGGATGAATTGGTGGAAATGAAGAAAGTAGGAGGAAATGGGAGAACCCCGAGTAAGCCCACACACACGGTGTTTGTCTACCACAAAGCCCATATGGCATGAGCAGGGATCGATCCGACGAACCACCAGAGGTGAGCGCTCTACCACCGTGGCCCCATGAGCTTCATATTCCTTCGATACATAAAAGACGCAATTTTAACTTTCAGTAACTACCTTCTATTAAGCAAATCAATCGAAAGTAAAGATTACCACATACTATAATTATCTTTCTCGAGACGAAATTTCGGACTTCTTCATGAGGACCAGTTTGAGATATTTTATGTCGAATCCAGCATCGTTGACAAAGAAACATGTTTAACCTCCTTAGAAAAAAGGCGTCGTGATTCAACCATCACAGTGTTTTGTATACAGTCATACTGTTGGTAATTCTATATAATACAGAAAATGGAGACTTATATTAACCTCCTTCGGAAAAATGTGGTGACCTTTTCAAAGTAACCGCATGTGCATCGTATGACGGAGAGAATCCTTTTGCACTTACAAACACCTTCGAAATAAATCTTGCAATATTGTTTGCGCTATTTTTTTTTTATCACGTATTTTCACATTTTGTATTTAACAACACATCTGAGATATTATAGGAAAGGAAAGGAGACATGCAATAGTTTCTGGCCATTTTAGGTCCATTATCAACGACCTAAGTTCATCCGTAGAAAAATGTTTACTCGATTCATAAAGCCCACACGTAAACTCTTCGCAGAATTGCAACTAAAGTGTAGTCAATGGTCCAAGATCCTCCGACTCTTGGAAAACTATAAAGGCCGCTTTAGACCACAGCATTTATGCTACGATGAATCTTACGATTAGCAGTAGTGCCAGAGATTGAAAGCAAGAATGCTACAATAGGGCAAGATGTTATGGTATAAATCCATAACTTTTTTTTCTTTTTACGCTGGCACACTGTTTTCACTAAGATTCATCGTACGAGAAATTGTATCGTCTAAAGCGGCCTTAAGACAGATGGGACTCAACTCAAACTTCTGACAAGTAAACCTATGGATACTTCAAAGCGCTTTTACAACAGTAATGTACTCCGTATTGCTCCCTAACGAATGCAGACTACGCCACACAAAATTTGATTGCGTTACTTTGGGGGTAACTTCACAATTTTGCTGGCGCCGTCTCCAAGCTATCCTTCACCCCCTATCGAAAATAATGTACTCCCTAATTCCCTAACGACTGCAGACAACACCGATACAAAATTTGATTAATTGGGGTATCTTGGGGGGCTTACTTAACACCTTTGCTGGTGCCGTCACTAAGTAATCCTTCACTCCCTAACGAAAACAATGTACTCCGTATTCCTCCCTAACGACTCCCCTACGATCGCAGACAACGCCGACATAAAATTTCATTAATTGGAGTACTTTGGGGGGCTAACTTCACACTTTGGCGGGCGCCGTCATCAAGTTATCCTTTACTCCCTAACGAAAATATTGTAATCCCTATTTCTCCCTATCGATCGCAGACAACGCCGACACAAAATTTGATTAATTGGGGTAATTTTGGGGCTTTAAATACACCTTTGCTGGCGCCGTAACTAAGTTATCCTTCACTCCCTAACGAAAATAATATATTCCCTATTCTTTCCTAACGATTCCCTAATGATTGCATACAACGCGGACACAAAATTTGATTAATTGGGGTAAGTTCACACTTTTGCTCGCGCCGTCACCAAGTTATGTTTCACTCCCGAACGAAAATAATGTATTCCCTATTCCTCCCTAACAACACCCTACCGATTTGGATACTTTACACCTGATTTATTTTGGGTGGGGGGCTAACATCACAAACGTCAAAATATCTGCTAAGGAGTGAAAAATTGTGATGAAAATGAAAAATATTTCGTCATTCAATGTTTTTTGCCTCACCAAATAAAACTATTATCCTATTTTTTTTATTTTTCGTGCTACTTTGGAAAAGAACGATTTTTTTTTTTTTTTACTTTCACGGAGTCCCTGGAAACATTTTATAATCAGTGAATTAGTTAGAATGTTAGTTGATGTTCAAAACATACATTTAGAAATGGAATCCACAATGGGACTGCGCCTTACGAAGTTTTGAAGTAAAATATAGGTTTTCTGAGCCTGAGCCAAAGATGCCTAAGGGCGAGAAGGAAACAGAACGCTTCTCTCATGTACAAGGGTGCTAATGAAATATATTTATTCTTAATGTAAATTGAAAGTTTTTTGTACATTTTTTAACGTAAGATCTTCCAATTGAACGAAACCTAAACAAAAACCGCATTAGGTGTGTTAAGTAGTGCATATTGGTGACGAAACGGCAAAAAAAAAAAAAAAAAAAAATCGTCAATAACCACGTTTTTTTTTGCTTTGTGAGAAAAAAACAATTTTCCTTTTTTTCTCCAAAAAAATTTCCGTTTTATTTCTCGGCCTTTAAAACATTTTTACCCGCCATTAAAACACTAGTTCAGTCCACTTATGGCTCTTAGGCTCAGTCCAGTCCACATCTTAGGCTCAGATCGACCAAACTTATTAATCGTAGAAATCTGTATCAAGGGCATTCCTGGTGATGTACAGCCTGAAAAGAAGACGGACATTTTCAAGAAATACGGGATTTTTCCGCGACGCAAAATAATAATAATAGTTCTATTGATTAATTCGTGTTTTTATTTTTGCTTTTTCATCACGAATATTCATTACTTAGCATGCCTTATGCATTTCTTGTTTACATTTATTAATTACAAACGTTATTATGTTACAAAATATACAAAAACTTTGATTTTGCATTAGATATGAAGTATATCTTACTACTACCCTTGTACATGAAAGAAAAGTTCTATCCACTTTAAGGATGTTTAGCTCGGACCGTGAAACCTAAATAATGCTTCAAAAGTTTGTCAGAAGCAGTCCCAAAAATGATTTTCCTCGTTAAATACATATTTTAAAAAAGAATTAACATTTAAATACTTCATTGATCGTCAAATGTCGTCAGTGTCCAGTAAAGTGAATGTAAATCGTTTTTTTTTTAAGATGGCATGGAAAATTTAAAAAAAAAGCAGTTTTGTTATATTTTCAGTGTTCAATTTTTTCTATTTTAAATCACTGGTCTTGGAATCTTGTCATCAAAATAAATATTTATATGCGCCCTTGTACAAAATACAAAATCTGACATTTTGTCTGATAGAGTGAAATTCTATACGTAACTACGACTTGAGTGGTTACATAAATTATACAATATCAGACAAAATATCAGATTATACACTATCAAAAAAAAAAAACAATGGTTTGTGGTTGTTCGATGCAAAGTCAATCAAAAAAAAAAGACTCAAATACGTACTACAAGGATGATATATGGTAAAATTACTCAGAAACGGACTTAATACCTTTCTGCTGAAGTTAGACGAGAAAATTATCTTCGAGATGTTTAAGCCTAAATACAAGGTAGTTAAAGGTATAAGGAAACGCCACTTGCAACTGATCATCTGCCTTTTCAGGCGTGATGTCACCGGCGAGAAGAAAGACTCATATGTTTTAGGAGAAATGCGATAGCTGAGTTTTTTTTCTACGTCGTTCAAGGCATTCTAATGTTAGGGAATTAAAATATTAATATTTAAATTTTCGCGATAGTCATGTAATGCCTTGAATGTCTATTTTTATCAATTGCCTAGAATGTAATCAACTAAATGGTTTATTTTTGGCGAGAAAATTGATTTACCATAGGGTGAAATGCAAATATGACGAAATGAGTCAAAGTAATCAAATGATATAATGTTAGTTCTTCTTTACTTCACATGCTATTTTGTAATCGAAACAGTGGCGTAGGCAAAGGGGAACTGCGAGGCCCGTCCTCCCAAGACGAGAGAAAATTATTTTTAGGCTTCAACAGCAAGTGCTATGAAGCCTTATGCGGCTACTCTGTCCATCCGTCAACAACTTTCAACTCCGAAACTACTAGAACTAGGAAGGTGGTCGAGGTGTCGTTCGAAAGGTCTCAGCAAGACTAGCTCCAACCCATACAGATGGCACAGATTGAAGGGACGGCGCCAGAGATACGGTACATTTTTATTTTTAGAACTACTAGGGCTACAAAGATGCTTGAGGTGTCGTTGGAAAGGTCTAAGCGCATTTTTTCCAACAGAACATTTCTCTTCCAAATACGATCCTCCCTGCTGAAGTTTGCTGATAGCATATATCAGTGGCGCCCATTAATTTCGAAAGAGGTCATGCAAGCCTCACCTCAGCAGGACCCACCTCCCTTTAGGTTGACCCACCACAGGAAAAGACAGTGTATTTTCAAATGCTGCATTTTATAGGTATTCTTTAATTTTAGAAAGGAAACATATTTATTTTTAAAGGTCACAAAATTTATTCACAGCAGAAAAAAAGCACCTAAAATAGCTAGAGATACACTAATTGGTACATTCGCAGCGTCTAAGCATACATCATAGTTCGTAACACTAATACTTTTGTTAGTAAAGGGAAAATGAAAATGTGAGTGGATACAAGATTGAATTAGCTCTGTATGACACACCACGTCGACCAGTTAGATATGTAGCAAAGGTGAATTTTAGGAGTACTCAACATTTGTAGCATTTCACATATCAGTGTCACTAAAGGATCAGTCTTGTCGTAATCAATATCCTTTAAGTAGCAAACATGTCAACCACTTTTTTCATAATCAATGGAGATATCCCTATTCGCTGGCAATTATTGGCAAACCGTCTATTCGGTCCCTCCTATTCCCACTGTAGATATCAAATCAGTTTCAACTTAGAAAGTGACCTCTCAGTGGACACATTCGTTACTGGGAAGCGACAGAAAACTTCAAAAGATAATTCAGGTTTAGGAAAACAGTGTTCAGTTTTAATTTGTAAAATATTTGGAAACTATTGGAAAGGCTGCCAACACTGA
>JAGDQP010009619.1:0-14185 GCA_022664845.1 Lepisma saccharinum
ATACAATGAAAGCAAAAGGTGTAAAATTTCAAATTCCAGCACAAGAATTAAAGTCATTAAATTTTAGCAATATCTTAAATAAAGCACAACTTGCGAAGAAGCAAAAATGCTTTTAAAAGGGTCATAATATGGCTCTAACATTAAGTTTAGCGCAGTTAAAGAAACTACGTAATCAACCGAAAACAGGTGGTTTCATTCCTGCCATACTTGCTGCATTGGGAGCGGTTGGTAGTCTTGCAGGTGGTTCACCAGCTATAGCTAAGACGGTAATCGATGCGAAGAAAAATAAACAGGAACTAGGAGAACAAAAGCGTCATAATGAAGTTATGGAATCATCAATTCTGACTAAAGGTAAATGACTTACACAAAGAAAGAAAAAGCTTCTGAAGGACTTAAATAGAGTAAAAAAGCGCTCACCAATTATGATCTCGAACGTATAGCTAAAGAACTGAATATTGAACACTTTAGAGGTGTGTACATGTCGGATAATCTTCCCTCTACTCCACCGTTAAAACAAGAATGCGCAGTTATTAACTTGGATCGATCAATTAATACAGGAACTCACTAAATTTGTTATTGGTATGAAAATAATAACGCTTGCATATTCGATTCATTTGGTGGAGTACCTCCCAAGTCTTTGATTGAGTATTTAAATCCTAATAACACTATAATTGAATATAATAGTGATCGAATACAGCATTTTGACGATGTGATTTGTGGTCATTTATGTATTAAACTATTAAAATTCTTATCTGATGGAAACAATTTTCATCAAGCTATTGAAAGATTGAAACTTGATTACTTAATGAATTATGCATAAAAATAGTATATTACGTAGTCTTTTATTAAACAAATGATTGTGTTGCACTTATCGGGGACTACACCAAAGCTTCGGCTGAATCTTCATAATGAAATTTATAATCAAAATTACAAGTTGAAAATTGCACTAATTGGATTTTATAGTATGTACTTAATACCAAATGTAACAAAAAGTAGCAATACTTACTTCCATAAAGGAGAGAGACATAATATACCACCGGGTCAGTATAATGCATCAACATTGGAAACAACACTACCTAAAGAAGTGCTTCTAAATGAAAACCATGTAACTCATCGAATGGAAGTTACACCATTTGCAGAAAATTTTAATGTAGGAACTGTTGGTAAGTTATTAGGTTTTAAGAATAATAGTGAACTTAAGCCAGAAGAAACTCACATAGGTCAATTTCTTCCAAAGTTCTTAAGTATTGAAACATTTAATATACACTGTAATTTGGCAAGAGGTATGATTATAGCATGTGGGGAGTATAAGCACAAGGAAACTAATATTATAGCAACATTTAAACCATTAACAGAATTTATAGAACCAATTGCTTATGAGTCTCAATACCCATTATTTTTTCACATACAAGAGAGCCATGTACATTCCATTGAAATAAGTGTTAGTAATGAATTGCATGAACCAATTAGTTTTGGTGGCGCAATAACAAGCGTAATTCTCATGATTAAAAATGATGATTTTTAAAATGATTTTTTTATAGCAAGAATGATAGCGAAAAGAAACAAGGTTGAATATAATATAGTCTTTTTTAAAGATGGAATTTATTGAAAGCTATGAGTATCAATCTTTCCCACTGAATCGTCGTACATTTAATAACTTGAATGAAGCAAACAAAGATTTAGAATTTGACATTACTTCTGGCGATGGGTTTGTGCACCCACACTACGGTGATTTATACATCAAATATGAAGTTATTGGAAGAGATGCTTTAGGAACTTTTACTGCAGGGTCAAATATTAAATTAATTGATAATTTTGTTCCATACTTGTTTTCGCAGGTAGAGGTACGCAAACATGGTACTGTTATTGATAGAATACATTATCCGGGAATTACTTCAACTGCTATTGCCTCATGCCGATTATCAAAGCCCGAGCTCGAATATTTTAAGTCAGGTAGATTAATAACTCATGAGAAACTTCCACGGAAAGAGAATACAGTGTTGCTTCCACTGCGATTGCTGTTTGGTTTCTTTAGTGATTATAAGGAAATTATGTGGAAGAGCGGGCTTCGAATAACATTTAAAAGAAGTGCACATAATGATGTTTTATTTTATCGCTGGAAAACAAAGAAAGCAGATGGTACTCTAGATGATGCCACATTAGCTCATCCTGCTAAATTAGTGATTACTTCAATGGAGCTGAGAATGCCAATTGTCGAATATGAGAAAAATTATTCAATGAAATTAAAATCCGATATACTTCGACAACCTCAAATACCAATTGAATTTCTCACGTATCAAAGTGTTCAACGACATGTTTCAGGTTCTTATTTCGAATTTGATGTAACAACACAGTTTAACTCACTACAGTTCGATATGCCTGATTTTGTAATAGTTCTTTTCCAAACTAATCGTGATGATAATACTCAGGAGAAAGACGCTAGTAAGTTTGATACATGCAAGATTAAGAATATTTATTTAAAAAGTTATCGTAAAGAAATCTTTCCTCGTGAGAATTTAAACCTGGATATTACAAAAGCAGATTATCTTAAAATGTACGATAGTTACACTGCTTTTAAACGTGTAAACCAGAAAAATACTGATATGTTTTATTCCCCAAAAGAGTTTATAGAAAATCGTCCAATGTATGTCATTAATACAAGTAAACGCAAACAAGTTGTTATTAACGAAGGAACCAATATTAAAATTATAATGGATTTTGAAAGAACGGTCCCCGATAACACTTATTGTACAGTAATTCTTATAGCTCAAACTTCGTATATCTAAGATGTGAAAAACGAAAGAGTGATAGAACATTTTTAGTGAACATGTTTTTCAGGAGAGAATGTTATTACTTTGCATGTAGACTGTAATTCGCTCTTTCATGGATATCACAGATACGAAAAAGGAGAGAGATTAAAAATATGCAACTGAGAATCTTTTAATACACCCACATATAATATGATTTTCACATGCCATTCACATGAGAGAAACTTCCGCTCGTGCACATGCAACGAAGTATCACGGAAAGACTGGGCAAATTCATACAACATATGGATTTTACAACAAGAGAGAAAGCTAGCAACACAATTTGATGTTTAAAACTACACATTTTTTTGGCAATTAAGAAGTTCATAGTGGCAGCAACAAATTTTCACGAGCATGTCTCATGTTAAATATATCATTACGGTATTCACCTGATGCAAAGCAGCTGCTTAATGATAATGCAGATAGTTAATAGTTACAGCAGTAGATGGCAGTAAATAATTAAATAGTTTCAAAATATAACCGCTAGAGGGGGAGTAGTAGCGCTAGTAGTTAATAATATCGATAGATGGCGATAATAATTAAATAGTTTTAAAATATAACCGCTAGATGGAATTAACAGTGCTAGTAATTAATAATAATATCGATAGATGGCGGTAATAATTAGATAGTTTAAAAATTGTCGCTAGAGGGGAGTAGTGGCGCTAATCAAATTTTTTGCAGACGTGATGCGGAAGTGACGCGTTAAATGGAGATTTACCTATATCGGCTTGGCGCCAAAGCCTAATTTTTGAGGTACTCTAATAACTATTAAAACTGTTTCCAAGTGAGTTACAATAAGACTGCCAAGCTCTTCGAAATGATGTGATTCCTACCGGAATTATTTACAAGTGAGTTGCAATAAGGCTGCCAAGCTCTGCGAAATGATGTGATTCCTAAATGAAGCATGAAAAAAATGCCCGCTAGATGGTGTGCAGTTAAAAGTGAAACACAGCTAAGCAATTTAAAAGGTTAGAGACTTCTTATAACTATTATTTTTATATGTTTAAATGTTATTTAATGTGATATTATACCTGTATTAAACGTAAATTAATTACAGACATTTTTAAACGATCATTTTCTATAAGTAGTAGTAACAACAGCATGTATTTAGTATACTTTCATATTCTATATGAAAATGCTGAAAAATTACTAACTGAATTGGCCACCAGGAATACTCAATCTTGTAAAAAAACGAGTCAAGATGTGCTCAACGTGTTTAAAAAACGAGCCAGAATATCCTCAACCTTGTTTAAAAAAACGAGGGTTGGTGTAGTCTGATCAGTGACCAATCAAACTAAACAAGCAATTTTTAAAATAGGTGAGTATATGAGTAAGTATGTGAGTAGCTAGTACTATGGTATAAAAAAAGGTCAAAATTGACCACCAGGATGTGCTCAACCTAGTAAAAACGAGTATTGGTCTCGTCCGCCAATTAAAATAAGGAGTCACTTTTTTGAAAGGTAATGCTCTCACTAGAGCTATTACCCTAATCTAATTCAACATTAAAACTTTTCTGATACGCCCGCCCAGTGGTGCAGTCAGTATATTCCATAAACTTTTCTGATATGCCCGCCCAAATGTACAGCCAGTATATTCCTTATGATCTAGTACAAACACCATTTCAACTCAACTCAAAGCTCATCTGGTAGGTGTCACGTGATGGAAGTTTCAGGCGTCATCTTCGATTACATTCTCACTAATTCAGCTACCATATAATACAAACAACATTAGGTACCCTCCACACCATCCCAACTCATCACCCCTTTTCTGTACTCACACGTAATGTTACTTTCGAGGCGCCATCTTGGATTACGACCGCTTTCCCCCCAAAAAATCACCCGTAATCTCCACCTCAAATTAGTCCACAATCTTGTACTAACATGCTACGCTAAGGTCACGTGGTGGTCTCTGACGCCACAAGCCGCTCCCACAATCAGCCAATCACAACGCTTCCACGCTGTGACGTCACAAACTCTCGACCAATCAGACGCTCTTAAAAATTGTAAGAAACGCTCACATATTCTACTCACTTGCCCAAGTGACTAAGGAAAAGATCTTGAAAACCTCAGATATGATAGGCGGCCGCTGGGTTCGTTCCCAGCACTTTCCTTTTCCCAAGCCAACGCTCTACCAACTGAACTGAGGCAGCGCCCCGCCTACTGAGGCCGCTCGGTAGTTGGCTATATTCCTTGTTAATTAAACCAATTCTGTTGAACCGTGCATTAAAATCCTAGCCCTGAAATTTGAAATAATAATAATTTAACAAATGTAAAGCTAAACTTGTATGCCATCCCTCATATCGTGGTACTTGTGTAATCAATTACTATACATCTGAGAAACAGAGATGATAAATCAGAGCAGACGATGCTATTCTATTGGATGTCCGTGCAAAAAAAAAAATTGATTTTCACAGAACAACTCCAGTGAGGGTTTCATGCACGATGCCACAGAATTGCAAGTACATATACTAACGTTCGCTTTCACCACGCAGCAAGGACCTACAATGCAAACATGCATAAGAATTCTCAGGCAATTGTTTCGAAACCCGATTCTGTTTCTCTCAATTAGTAAGAGTGAAAAATGCACTATTCGTTAATAGATACGAAAATAAATGTTAAGTTTTCTTTACATACAATACTTTTCTCTCATCAGCCCTAAGGCTGTGGTACAAAAACTTGGGAAACCTGTACCTGCCGTTGGGAAACAGATCACTAGCAGACGGTTTCCTTCCCCAATAATGGCGGAAAGCGCAACGTTCAATTTGGGAGTGCTTTTAGACCTACCAGACGTCCCAGTTTGCCCTCCGGTTCAAGAAACTTCCTACAGTATAGAAACAACTGACAAAAATGGTAACACTGATACTTTTAGACATTACTGGAAAGGAACCGTGGAATACAATACATTCTGAATCGGAATGGCAAGACAACGCGTGACAAGAACTGTAATGAAATTAATCAACAGGAATATGCGCGAAACGGAATTTATCATTCTCATTCAGCAGTCTTACGAGTAAGACATTTATTGTTGTCGCTCTGGGAATACTTCCACATTGTTGTTGTGAGTGTCTTAAAGTATCCAGTTTAATCGCCAAAGAAATTTCCACCCAAAAATTTGCCGTTAAATATCACATTGAACTAGCGGCCGTACATTTATCCAAATTGGATATTTACATTGTTTGCTTTTATAGGCCTCCATCGGGCAATATGATAATCTTTTTAAATAGACTTGAAGCCTTATTAGACTTCATCGGTAGATCTCAAAAGACAATTCTCCTTTGCGGTGACATAAATATTGACTGGTTGACCCCTTCAGAGGATAAACACAATGTAGAAATATTACTTAACAACTTTGGACTAACTCCTATAATAAATACTCCAACGCGTAATAAATCCTGCCTGGATCAGATTATCATCCCTAAATCACTTGAATATTTATCTGTGCAAGTACTCAACCTAGGATTCTGACCATGATGCCCAATTACTTAAACTAACCCCTCAAACAAACAAATGCCCTTTAGAAATCAGAACCTACACAAAAGAGTTAGGAAACTTTTCCGAAGGAAACGTTAAATACTTTTGTCACTTATTAAGCAAGGAGACATGGGATGAATTGGACCCGAATAATAATCTGGAGGTAAATTTTGAAATTTTCATATCAGTATTTTCATACTTTTTTCAAGTTGCTTTCACTGTTATTACAAAGAAAATCAGGTATACTAATAATTCTAAATGGATCACTAAAGGTATTCAAATTTCTAAGCAAACGCTATTAGATTACTGCACAATACTTAAAACGAACACGTCTCTAAAATTTCGTAAACATGTAAAAGCTTACAGAAATACGTATAGGAAAGTGATAAAAGCAGCCAAATTAAAGCACAATTCAAACTTAATATTACATTCAAAAAATAAAACGAGTATGACGTGGAAAATTATTAATTCTAATTTAAAGAAAAGCACCACTTTTGAAATCGAGCACCCAAATATAGAAGGAACTCGTATAGAAGACCCTAAAATCATAGCTGAGAAATTCAATGATTTTTTTGTAAATAATCCACCTATTAATGACGCTCAAACACATTACTCATTCTCAAACACAGCGCAGCATAACTCTACTCTTTTCCTTGAGCCTACTACGCCAGCAGAAGTAGAGAGTCTCATCAACAGCCTCTCAAACTCCAGTGCAGCAGGTGTTGATGACATCCCAACTACTATCGTAAAACAGTGTTCTCATTTACTTAGATATCCTCTTTGCTCCCTCATTAATAAGTCATTTCTAACGGGCATCTTTCCGTCCCCCCTAAAACTGGCCCGAGTGATTCCTATTCATAAAAAAGGTGACACTTGCGATATGAAAAACTATCGTCCTATATCTATACTTCCTGTTTTCTCTAAGATATTTGAACATGCTATGCTTCGAAGATTAAATAAATACCTTCTTTCCAAAAATATTATATCTAGTTCCCAACACGGGTTTATAAAAGATAGATCAATAGAAACTGCCCTTTTCTCTTACTTGGCTAGTGTCGCCAATGCTCTCAATACTAAAAATATTGTATTAGGTATGTTTATTGATTTATATAAGGCATTTGATAATGTAGACCACACTATCCTTTTAGATAAGCTACAGTCTTATGGCATTAGAGGAAATGCACATGACTGGCTTCGTACCTATCTAAGGAATAGGTATCAAAGTGTTCAAGTGAAGAAAACTGTAGATAACGAACTACACACATACTCATCAACAAATCTATTAGTAACAAAAGGCGTTCCTCAAGGGTAAATTCTCGGACCTCTTCTGTTTGCTATTTATATTAACGATCTGCCTAATTACGTTCTCCCTATCTTGTACGCAGACGATATAAATGTAATCATAACAGGACAGTCAACAGAAGAGGCGCAAATAAAACTTACACCTGCAGCAAATAAAATTAAAAAGTTGTTAACATCAAACAAACTACAATGAACACGGACAAGACATCGATTGTAAACTTCCATTTTCCAGGCCAGCCTGAATTGTTTACCCAGGTTACTATTGATTCGACTTCACTTAACTGCTCACAAACCACTAAATTATTAGGTGTGACAATAAATGATACTCTAACCTGGGATGATCATATAACAAGTCTGAACAGTAAATTGTCTTCTCTTTGTTATGCCCTTTATAAGTTAAAAAGTACTGTGACAACCCAAACATTACTAACAATATATTATTCAAAATTCTATTCCTTGATTAATTTTGGAATCATAATGTGGAGAAACTCTAGTAAGTGCTTAAAAGCATTTCGGCAGCAGAAGAGAGCTCTAAGAATTATTTATGGATTAAAAAGAAATTCAACATGTAAACAAATTTTCAAAACTCAAAACATCCTGACATTACCAAGCATATACATATATAGGGCAGTATTGTTCGTTGCACAGAATAAAGAATTATTTATTCAAACCAAGGATGTTCACAAACATTACACTCGTCAAACCAGTAACCTGTTCGCTGTCTCTCAAAATTATGCTGGCTTTCACAAATCTACATATGTAAATTGTATTAAACTTTATAATAAGCTACCTATAAATATTAAATGTATACCAAACCTTAATAGATTTAAATCTGAACTTTGTACATTCCTTAAGAGCAAATGTTACTATTGTGTAGAGGATTTCTTAAATGATATGTAGAAATTGTATTTACTCTGTAATGACGCATGCTATACTTACTCGAGGCACAGCTTCAGCATTGTAAGTCTATGCAGAAGAAATAAATTATGACTTATTTAACATGCAAGATTTATGTGATTCTTGTAAGAAAGAAATTTCGTCATAAAACCAAAAGGAGGTAATATATTGTTCAGGTGGATGTGAAAATTACTACCATGCAAAGTGTACAAACCTAAAAAATGCCGAAAATCTTAAGAAACTTGGCTCGCGTAAAGACCAGTGGAAGTGTGAAGCGTGTAAATCAGTGAATATTACAGAAATATTCGAAAGTCAAGAAATTGATCTGAAGAAACTAGTGCTACAAGTAAGTGAAATACACGCCAAATTGCCTAAAATTGAACAAATGAGTGAAACTGTAGGTGAACTGGAAAAAAGTATTAAATTTCTATCTGATAAGGTTGATGACTTTCAAAAAGAAATATCAAACTTAAAGAAAACAGTTTCGGGGTTAACAACTAAATCTTCCGCTTTAGAATCAGAAAACCGGCAACTTAAATTATCACTGAATAGACTGGAAATAAAATTGGGTGGCTTGGTGCAACGACAGCTATAGGAAAATATCGAGATAGTAAGCGTGCCTGAATCCAAAGAAGAGCGGGTGAGTGAGATAGTACTTGATGTAGCAAAGGCTGCCGGTATCCAACCTAGTATCCAGGATGTTCAAAAAGCGTGCAGGGTCCCTTCAAACCGAAGAGATAAACCTAGGATGATTGTAGCCCACCTTTCGTCTAAAGTAACCAGAGATGATTGGCTACAAAAATTTAGACAAAATAAGACGTTATTAGCTTCAGAAGTTAATAAATCATTTCCTGACTCCCACATCTACGTTAATGAACAACTTACGCCCTACAACCGCAAACTGCATTATGAAACGTAGCAATACGCCAGGAGCAATGGGATTCGTTTTGTTTGGGTTAGAGATTGAAAAGTGTTGCTTAAGCAGAATTACTCCAGCCGTGTCTAGGATGTGAAGTGTGTCGAAGACTTACAAAACATCCTTTACCAACAGCAACAAGAAATGATAATTATGTATAAATATAAACTATCCACTAATGGATCGGGTGATTGAAGACATCCAATCGTATCAACAGGTTTAAATATTTATTTGTGATGATGTTACTATTAATAATTTATTTAGTGGTAAAGGGGGTTGTACTATCTTACAGATTAATATACGTTCTCTTAATGAAAATTTGTGGAGTTATTGGTTCTACTTCAAACTTATCTATTGATATAGATATAATAATTCTAACTGAAATTTGGAAAAATTATTTTACTCATGGGATTCATTTAGCAGGGTATAATTGCTGGTATACGGAAAATACGCTTACGAAAGTAGACGGTGTTATGGCATTTACTAAGCAAGAGTTATAGGTTAATGTTTCAGAATTGAAATTTAAAGGTGTTTCAGGAATGCGCTTACGTATCACCAGTTGTACGGAAGAGTGTAACTTGATAGCTTATATCGCTCACCTAACTCTGATATAGCAGAATTTCTTGACTCACTGCATACTGAACTTCAAACAATAAAAACAACACCGTCTTGGCTAGTCGGTGATATACCAGGTGTATGCATAAGTAGTTTCCGGTTTAACTAAGAGATGGCGCCAGCGAAAATTACGCAGCGTATTCATTTGACACATACGTCATTTTGTTCGTCTGACATTAAACTACAAACACACACAAGTTGAGTCCGCCAAACACTAGCGTCTTTGTTTTATCGTTCAGTGGTCATGTCGAAGTTTGTGCCTGAAAAACAACATTTGCGGCACGCATTGCTTTTCTTATTTAATCAAAAGAAAAAGGCTGTTGAAAGTCATTGTGTGCTGGTAGAAACATATGGTGAACACGCTCCATCGATTAGAACATGTGAGACATGGTTTCGACAATTTAAAAGTGGTGATTTCAATGTGAAAGACAGTGCGCGCTCTCGTAGATCACAAAAATGAGAAAACGAGCAATTGCAGGTGTTATTGGAGGATGACCCAACTCAAACTCAACAGCAATTGGCAAAAGCATTAAATGTGTCACAAGAAACAATCAGCAGACGTTTACGAGCAATGAGGAAGATCAATAAACTGGGTAAATGGTCCCATACGATTTGAATGAACGTCAAATGGAAAATCGCAAAGTCACTTGTGAAATGCTGCTTCAACGCCACGAAAGAAAATCCTTTTTGTATCGAATTGTGACGGGTGACGAAAAATGGATTTATTTTGAAAACCCGAGGCGGAAAAAATCGTGGCTTTCACCTGGCGAAGCCGGTCCTTCAACACCAAGGCCAAATCGCTTCGGCAAGAAGACCATGCTTTGTGTCTGGTGGGACCAGAGCGGTATTGTGTATTATGAACTCTTGAAGCCCGGCGAAACCGTTAATGCACAACGCTATCGCCAACAAATGATTAATTTAAATCACGCATTGATCGAAAGACGACCGGAATGGGCCCGAAGACGTAGCAAAGTGATTATGTTACACGACAATGCGCCGTCTCACACAGCAAAACCAGTGAAAGACACCTTGAAATCGCTTGGATGGCATATTCTTCCGCACCTGCCGTACTCCCAGACCTGGCGCCATCTGACTATCACCTCTTCGCATCAATGGGGCACGCGCTCGCAGAGCAGCACTTCAGCAATTTCGAAGACGTTGGAAAATGGCTCGACGAATGGTTTGCCGCAAAAGACAAGCAGTTTTTCCGGCATGGCATGCATCAATTACCTGAAAGATGGGCGAAATGTGTAGAAGCCGATGGCCAATATTTTGAATAAAACAAAATTAATTTCCCTTGAAAATTACGTGTTTTCTTTACCACAAAAACCGGCAAAAACTTACGCACACACCTGGTAAACATAAATATATTGGAAGAAAAATATGATGTCACTATAGACATTTACTTAAACATGCTTTATTTTTACGGATACGTTTCATGTGTAAATAAACATACCAGAGTTACTGAAGTGTCAAAATCTTGTGTAGATCATATATTTATAAAACTTAATCGATTACAAGACATTACTTCAGCTATAATGCGAACAAGTATCACTGACCTTTATTTAACTATTTTAAATTTTCCCCATGGTAGTAGATAATAATGATATTAAGCAAAATTGTAAAACTTTTGGTCGTTTTAGAGCGTTTATATTGAAAGCTCAAATTCTGAGAGTTTGTTTTGCTTAAAGCTCAAATTGTACTCATATTCTGGAGTGAGTTTGAGAATTTGGCTTTTGGTTGTGCTGCAGGGGGAAGTCTGTGGGGCCAAAATGAACTTAGAGCGTTTATTTTGAAAGTTCAAATTCTGAGAATTGGTTTTTCTGAAAGCTCAAATTGTACTCGAATTTTGGAGCGAGTTTGATAATTTCAGTTTTGGTGGCCCTGCAGCGAGAAGTTGGCACAAACACCTTTGAAAGGGACTTAGAGCGTTTATATTGAAAGTTAAAATTCTGAGAGTTGTTTTTTTAAAAGTTCAGATTCTGAGAGTTATACACAAATTCTGGAGCGAGTTTGAGAATTTGTGCTTTTGATGGCCCTGGCAACTTCACGCACCTAGTTTAAACGAGTAAAATCTCCAAAAGAATATATCCAATGAGTAAAATGTTCAAATTAATAATGACCAAATCTCTAAATAAAACTGAATGATTGCCTGACTCGTATGAAACATGAATCATGTACGATGTGTGTTAAAAAAAGAAAAGAAAAAAGACTGAACTATTGCGCGCGTCAAGCAGCACAGAGAGCGCGTTGCGACTTTCAAGCGCACCTAGCGTCAACGAACTGCCATTCTCTCGTTTCACTATGACTGTTAGTCGCCGAGCTACAGCCGCTGAAGTGTGCACGTGCATAAGCTGTCGTGTCGACCAAATGTAGTGTCGACCAATAGTCGTGTCGACGAATTGTCGTGTCGACCAACCGTCTTTGTCGACTAATTGTCGTGTCGACCAATTGTCCGGGTCCCAACCTATATATAAGAAAGGTTCAAAAGGTGATTCCAATAACTACAGGCCAATTTCTTTGTTAAGTAACTGCTCTAAGCTATTAGAAAAATGCATTTAAAAAAGACTGGTTTCATTTCTACGCGAAATTAAGTATTTTTCAAATAATCATATGGGTTCAGAACAGGAATGAGCATATCAGATGTTGTACTTAAATTAACTGAAATAATTTGTAGAAGTTTAAACGTAAGTGAAAAAGTAATTACAATATTCTTAGATTTGGCTAAAGCATTTGATACTATACCCCATAAAATTATATTGCAGAAACTTCAAAACTGTGGAGTACGAGGTGTATCGCTGAAGTGGTTTCATAGTTACTTACAAAACAGACAACAAATTGTTAAAATTGGTGAAACCATGAGTAACTTTATGCATGTTAAATTAGGTGTACCTCAGGGAACAGTATTTGGCCCCATTTTATTTCTTATATACATAAATGATTTATGTAATTTGCAAGTAAGAGGACATATACAATCGTTTGCTGATGATACTACCTCAACTATTACTGAAAAAACGTGGCTAGAAACATTTGAAACGGCAGAAACTGAACAACAACAACAACAAAAAAAAAATCTTGGTTAAATGCTCAATTAGGGTACTTATTTTGAATATTCGTAAAACCAAATATATAATGTGCTCGCATACACTTGCTGGACAACCTATAAATAAAGAACTAATACTTCATAATTGTGATGTAAAAGGAAACTGTCTTTGTATACCTCTCATTTTTTTACAAGAGGTTCTATGTGAGAGGTGTATGTTGCACCCCAACTTAGAATACAGTATTCTAATAAGCTCTGTGTAAAAGCAAAGTACACCATACGTAATGATTCGTTATCAAGAATTTCTCTAAGAAGAACAAATTTATAAGATGTTTTTCTTAATTTATTCCTCATGCGCAATATAGGCAAATTCAATTTTAGATTATTGTGAATTAAAATTCCTAAATAATTAACATTTTCTTCTCTAACAGAACAATATTTTAAGACGATGTTTGAATAGAAAATTTGATTGTGATGTTAATTTTTTTTATAACGATTTTGATGTATTATCAATCAATAGATTATATTTAAAAAATGTATTGATGTATATTAGAACAAAACAAACAAACTGAACAAGTTTTGTCATGAGTATGAAACCAGAAGTGTCACAAATGAGAATCGCAAAACATCAACACACCACCAAACTTACTATCTTGTACCAAAAATTTGCAATAAAACACCTATATACATTAGAAAAGAGAAACAAACAAGCTCATTCAAAAAACTTGTTTTGAGTTCGTTAGAAAGCCTAAATGACAATGATGTAGAAGTAATATTGTGTAAATAATTTGTTATGTGTGTGTGGGGGGGTAACCAGACAACGACAAACTAGTGATAATTCGAGAATAAGATTCACACACAAGCTGAGGCTTCTGTGAGTCGAAATGTTATGTGAACTTGTAATGTACAAAAATTAACTAAATTTCAAACATTTCAAAATAAATTTCAAACATTTCAAAAATTTCAAATTTCAATTAGAGCGAAAGGGTCTAGCGCGAAACGGAATGAGAGCGACAGGAACAAGCGCGAAACGGAAGTAAGGCGAACGGAATAAGCGCGAAACGGAATTAGAGCGACTGGAACAAGAGCGAAATGGAATTAGAGCGACAGGAACTAGCGCGAAACGGAATTAGAG
>JAGDQP010009619.1:14195-58396 GCA_022664845.1 Lepisma saccharinum
CGAAATGGAATTAGAGCGACAGGAACTAGCGCGAAACGGAATTAGAGCGACAGGAACAAACGCGAAACGGAACTAGAGCGACAGGAACAAGCGCGAAACGGAACTAGAGCGAACAACCACGAAACGGAATTAGAGCGATAGGAATGAAAGCGAAAGTTTCGTTCTAATTGCGTATCGCTCTTGTTCCGCGACCTCGTTGGCAACATTTGCTGGCAACAATGCAGTGCACTGTTTACATTTAAAAAGATAGCGGTTATCCATCTCCATCATACCAAAATAAGCCTAAGGTACTTGGATTTAATGGAATCCGCAAAAATAGAGAGCCGAGTACGAAACGAAACACTAAAATAGATTAGATGTTCACCGGATAATTTGCACTTTTTTCCCTTAACAGTTATTTTTTGCCAACTACTATTTGCTTGGTAGAGTACAAGGATTAAAGGAGCAGTTGATGGAAACAACTAAGTTGTTTCTTTGTATAATAGTGCACAGGTGAGTATACGTGCAGCTTCCAGATATGGAGGCAACTAAATTGAAATGAAGTTTACGTAAAACATTATGGTCAGTCCGGTATATTTGTTTTTTTCTTTGTCATTTGAACGGCGGCATGGGCGAAACTGCTACTTTTAAATATCTGTGCAGTTTAGGAAAAATCTTTCTAAATGGGAGTAATTTGTTTCCAAATTAAAAATCAGTGTAACTGTAAAAGATCAATTTTGGACTATCTTATATATATCTGTAGCATGTTATCTGTGCAGTAGAATGATTAATGTTAGACTTTGGTAGAGGTGTTCACATCATAACTGTCTGAAACTATTTATGTAATTAGCTGAGTTAGGGATCCAATTACGGTACTTATTTTGTTTGCGAATAATTAGTACAAATATTTTCGGCTATAAATGAGAACTATTTGACAGTACAGATCAGCAGACTAATAAAAAATACGTAATAGGTAATTGCTTGGGATTTAATTCATTTATGAGCTTTTGACATCTTTGGGTCAGGTCGGCGTCAGATAAAATTCAGTTCCATGAGAGTTATTTAATGCAGTCAAATCAATAGTGGATACGCAACTTTGCATACTACCATTGATTTTGTGAAAAATCAAGTAATTTGATACGATACAAATACACAAAGTAGGTAATGTTACGGAACTTTTTTTTTTGTTTTTTGTAAACAAAAAAATGGATTTCCTATTTTGTGTTTGTTCGTTTTCATATGTACGAAAGATAAACATATTTGTAATATAAATTGTAAACTTTTAATGTGAATTGGGTTCCTACGTTCTCTAAAATTTCGCGTGTAATATGAAACGAACCAATTAGTTGTTAAAAATTTTATGTCGATCACTTTGGTTTTCGTTTACATCATAAGAGCCTATCATCACTTAACCCTAGAGCACACGCGCTAAAATTTAGAACTTAAACACACGCGCTGGGTATTTTTTACCCCATTAGTTATAATTTTGTAACGTTAAGATTTCTGTATAGATTTTGGATGTTACACTGAAATTATTTTTAATTAACCTTTCATACAAGATCTGATCATTTTTTGTGGTTGAATTTTGATTTGGTACCCATTTTTGAAAGCAAAATATCTTTATCTTGTTTTTATATTATATTTTTTATATGTTGCCATAAAATATGTTAATATATACATAAAATATTTTAGAAATAATTTCTAGTGCTTACATATGTTAAGAGGACGAATATATTGAACAATTCCGTGTGTTTTTTTTCCATATGTTCATTTCAAAGTTTTTGCAGCAAAATAGCATTAAACAATGACTAGTTACAAATATACATATTTAAAAGAAAACTCGAACTTTCTTTACTGCGTGAGTAGTATAAACGCTTTATTAACATCATATGGCATAACAATGGAAATCTGAAACGTTTTCGTACTAACACATTTACTGTCATTTCCCCAACGTCTCAAATGGAAAAACAAAGTGCTTAATTAATGAGGGGCACACTCTTCACAGCAGACAACGCTGTGCTCTCTGCAGATCAACTTGTTACACTTGCAACAAGATGAGTGTGTTTTCCTGTCTTTACGGGTTGGGCATACCTCACATCTTCCAGAAACTCTCTTCTCTTTCTTCTTTTTTGGTTCATCTTCAACACCAGCGATACGCTTGATTGATGTTTTCAGGTGAATGGGCAGGGAATGTAGAGATAATCTAGATGCAGTATGTGCCTTGCAAAGCTGCAACCCCAAATCCTTTAGAAAAACTCTTCTCTCTACTCGGTTTTCCACTCCAATATTGTTTTTGTAAATCACAAGGGCATTTATACCTGAAACGTTTAACATGCCAAAAAACACCGTAAGTGGCTAACGCTTACATTTTCTTGACACAGTGTACGTTCCACAGAGTTTGTCAACAACATCAATGCCGCCTTTGTGTAAATTATAATCAGTTATCATAACAGGTTTTTTCTCCACACCAGTGTCTGGATCAATTTTGTTGTTGTGGTGCATTGTTGACGCCACAATAACAACTCTTCCGGGCTTGGGTATATAAGAAGTGATGGTCATATCCTTGGAAAAGGCGAAGAGGCTTGAATATTTCTCTCTTCCTCTTTTCTCTGTTAGTTCCTGGGGAAGCTCCCTTTTGTTGAGGCGAATCGTACCCGTACAAGTTAGATTATGATCCTTTAGCAAATCCTTAGCCAGAGGAACACTCATAAACCAATTATCACAAAATATGTTGCGACCTGTACCACTGATAGGGGTTACTAGTCTTTTCACAACATCAGCTGCTGCATTAGATATACGATATGGTCCCTCGGGTTGCTCTCCGGCATAAATTTCCATATTACAAGTGTAAAACCAGCGAGAGTCTGCCAGGCCAAATATTTTAATCCCATACTTAGCAGGTTTACTCTTGATATATTGCCGGAATGGACACTTTCCGCGAAATGGTTCTAGCTTTTCGTCCACAGTGACATACTCTGAGGGGGAAAATCCATTTTGGAAGTTTTTTACAATTCGCTCAAAAATGTTTCTTATTGGGGCCAGTTTATCCACTTTTTTCCTCTCATCGCGTGTGTGAATATTGTCAAATCTGATACACCTTAGCAAAAAATGGAACCTGTTTATTCCCATAGTTGCAGGAAACAACTCAATTCCACTACCGTTAGTTCTTTGGTGTTAAGATTATTTGATTTCATTACACCTGCGAAATACAGTAGACCAAATAAGGCTTTTAATTCGTCACTATTTGTGAGATTTGCATCACGATCTCGCACGTACTGTCCACTAACAGAACTTATGTATATGTTAGTGCAGGTAACTATGTCGTCAATAATACTATCGTCAATCATAGAAAGCCACGCATCCAGGGGCGTGTTTGCCTGTTTAGCTGCCATTTTCACTGTTGGAAGATGTATGTTAACAATATTTCTGGCTCGTGTTCTAACATTTTGAGGTGGAGGATATTTACTCCACTTACTGCCATCTTTTGCTGTATACGTTGCAAGTCTTTGTGCAAGTGGCATATCGTCTTGGTTTTCACTTTCACTATCACCTTCACACTCTTGTTCAGTATCTGTATTATGTACACTTTCATTTAGGAGATCATTTTCTGTGTCACTAGAATCGCCAGGAATCAGTTCTTCATCACTCTCAATTGAATCAAAAAGGTTCCTTATCCTCTCTTCCTCCCGCGCAACACTCTCCATTTTGTCTACTGTTCACTGTCTGCTTCCTTACTGAGCTAAATATAGTTTGCCAGAAAAATATCCACCTTCTATCACTAAAACTATATAACACACACGCTTTAAGAAAATATAGATTGAAAATTTGTCCAAGAAAAAAATTGTACACAAATACACGCGTCGGGTAAATTTTACCCACGATAATACTTTACGATCCGCCGACTACGACCGATTAACGGAAACTGACTGATTGTTCGGTGAAAACAATCAAGAGTTGTCACCAGAAAGGTACCTAAAAGCACAGAGCGCTACAATTGTTTTTCTTTTTCTCGCACAACAATGAAACGGACTTGGGTAAATTTTACCCAGGCGCGTGTGTTTGAAGGTTAACGGACTAAAAGTTAAATTTCAAGCTTACATAGGATTCAAATCACAAGAATGATTAAAAATACTTCCCTTTATATCTACCTCTTTTTTCAAAAATGTTTTTTTTTAAATTTAAATCGTTGATTTTTTTAAAAGAAAAATCACCTGATTTAAATCAATCAACCTTGGTGTTAGGGTATTGCTGGTCTTTCAAAATTAGCAATTTTGATATTTGTTGTGACCAATATAAGGCAATGCTGAAGTTATAATCTCAGCAGGCCTACTTTCCGCTCCACACAAATCGCAAGAATGAGTCATGCAAAGTTTAGCGGTAAGTGCACATTGTTTAATGCATTAATATTTTAAGGCACTTCGTATTTTCAGACCTGATCAGTATCCTAAGGGCTCTTGCAAGATTTATTTTTTGGGATCCACTACCATGTAGGGTATTAAAGGACCTTGAAAGGTTTCTTTTGTGACCCACGCGCCACAACGCCAATTATCACGAGGGCTCTTTCGTTACCAGTCCGCCCCTGAATGTATTTAGTATTGGGACATGTAGAGGTAGCCAGAGTTGGGTATTGCAACGCAGGTGTTAGCGTGGCGAACCTATCCAGAAATCTTTCAGTTGATCTCAATAAACTTTAATATAAAGGAAGACCTGACATTTTATCGATTATTTATAAGGTCTGTCCGGAAAGTAATGTCATACACTTTATTGTGAAGCGACTGTATGTTGCAGTGCGCTCTATCTGCCGGGATCGATGGTGGTGTAAGTCAACTACCGAGCGAGTGCTTGCTCAGTTCTCTCGGGGGTGAAGGACGGGCGATTTCCTAAACCTCTGTTTCGTCTCTTGTACAAGTCACGATACAGCGCTCATTGGAACAAAGACTGGAAACTTTTCCGTTGGTTCAACAGGCCTTCGGGGATGAGTGTTCAACACAAAGACAAGTCTACAGATGGCACAAGGCCTTTTTGGAAGCCCGTGAAGAGGTCGACGACGAAGCCCGTGCTGGACGCTCGTCAACCTCCTCAAACGACTTTTGCAAAGAGACCGTCAAATGAGTGTTCGTTTAATGGCCGACATGTTAAACATTCTAAAAACTATTATTATTATTATGTAAATATATGTTGTTGTTTTTTCCATACTTGTCGACTTGGAGACGTTACTTTCCGGACAAACCTTGTACGTTGAAATCCGTTTGGATTTACGAATAATCCATTGATTAATTTGAAGAAGAGGGAGGTCGGGCACGTAAAATTACAGCATAGCTCTATGTTGTTCTATAAAGTTTGATATTTTCATTAGGATTTAGTCAATTGCTATTAAGTTGTGGTGAATAGTACGATCAACGTATAGGTACACACTAAAAAAAAAAAAAAAATAGCTGTTAATTCAACAGAATGTTGTGTCCCAACATGACTACCACTTTTTTCGTGTCAAATCAACACATCATATGGTGTTGATTTCGGTACTGGGAGAAAGGAAAGTTACGGCTGCAGAGTGATTTGAACGTGGCTTGCTCAGTTAGAAGTCGAGCGTCTTACCGACTTGACTAAATCGCCAGACTGAAATAACACTAGATGCAAATTTTATTTATTGAACAACATTTGAATAAAACGACTACACTAGGTTCAAACAATGTAGCAGGTCAAAAATATGTTGCTGAATACTTAAAACAAACTAAGTTACTCGCATGAAATCACTTTCTATTTGCCAATTGGGAATCAGAATTCCCATTATTGAGAATGTTCCCTTTCCATGAAAACAGGCAATTAAGATGGCGACAGCCAAACACTTTATATCATTACGGCTTTCTTATCGTAACATGTCGAATGTGCCGTTAACACCAATAAAATTAATTTTATCTTATCTTAACATGCCGAATGTGCCGTTAACACCAATAAAATTAATTTTATCTTAACATGCCGAATGCTGCGCTTACTTTCATTGAAATGGAACATATTCTCAATGAATGGAGATTGTAATCCTTAATTGACAATGGAAAAGTGATTAAGTCATGGCATAAGTCGAGAGTAACTTTGGTTGTTTGGGGTTCAGCAAGATATTTTTGATCCTCTATACTGTTGGAATCTAGTGTTATTCTGTGTTTGGCGAAGACAACTTTCAAATCAGCAACTCATGTTTAAATCTCGGTGCAGCTGTAACATTTTTTCTTGCTCTTAGTACCGAAATCAACATAGTGTGTTGTGCTCATTTAACACACAAAAGTGGTAGTTACGCTGAGACACCGCATTGTGTTGAATTAACACAGTTACAGTATATTTTATCGTGTATGATATAATAAGAATCTTAGTAATTTTGGAAAATGTTGTTAGATAAGAAATCGTATATTCCTGAAAAAATACATTCTGTATATAGGTCTACATACAAAGAAAAGCCTGCTACAATCTGAAGGTCTGGAAAACAATTACGATACAGGTCTATCTAACAGAATATAAATCTTAATACACACCGATACATCTTTTTTTAAAAAAAAGATTATCTCTCTTGTCCACCAACCATTAAGTACGTAAATTTTGCACAGCGCTCTGTTGCTATAAGAAGGTTTAGTAATATAAGCCGTTGTGAAAAAAATCTCTAGGCTTAACCATTCTGGATATCACCATTCACTACACTTGAGGGGGGTGAATAGACTCGGATCTAGTGGGAGGAAAAAAGGTATTTTTTCATTTGCGTAACAGGTTGGAGGACCCTATTTCGATACAAATTTATTTATGGTGGGCTGACATCAGAATAAAAAAAAAAAAAAAAAATGTGTTGCTAACACTCAGCTATGAAAATTGGCTAAGCAAAATTCTTAATGTCGCTAAAATTCTATATTTCCAGTGGGAAACTGTCAATTCTATGGCTAGATTGGACGGAGAAACTCCTAGAAAGTGGCTGAAAGTCTATATCAACAATAGAAAAATTCTGATTTTTGATGGCTGAGTTCAAATTTGTTCGATTTAGTCACAAAGTGGCCTGGTGGGCGTCACTGCATCTGCATTTTTGTTTATTTTATGAAAGGTTGGGCAGAGTTTGAGAGGGTAAGGGAAGAGAGAGAGAAGACAATATCTCCACACCTGTACCTGTATCATTATCGCAAGCTGACTCGACTGTATTAGTCAACTGTCGTGGTTGTTTCTGCTGACAAGGGACAGACAAAAAATATCAAGTAAAAGTTTGCAGCTCATTATCCCCCTCGTTTTGCTGATTTTTACACCCTTCGCCACGTTCGGAGTAAAGTAGCATTTAAGGAAGTAGCTGCTGCTATTTACATGAACCATAGTGCAGGAATATCTGGGTGACAGTTAATTTCCTTTCTTATAAGTTAATTCAGTAACGTTGTCTATGTAGCCTTAAGAGGCCAATTACTGGTACACTCACTCTACGAGGCGAAATTGATCACAATAAGTAGACGGCTGTCGACGTGAGATGTTAATGTTCATAGTTTGGTAGTATCGCAATACAAAGGTTCTTCCAGCGTACGAAGTAGACGTAAACAAAGCAAGATTTGGCACACACATGCTTTGGCAGTGGAAGACGTCAACAACAGAATCGGCTGCTAGCTTACAGAACTGCGTTGGTGTAATCACGAAATTTACAGAGTGTAAGGGTACGATGGGTTGGTAAATAACTATCCCACTGACTACTTCTATGTAGGAAATATGTCGGTTCTAGTTCCGCAGAGCGGTGAACAACTTTTCCATTAGTGCTGTTACCGTCCATAAAATTCATTTTATCATCTTTTACAAGTTTTGATCTATTTTTGCCATCTGGTGATTCAATTACGTTGTGGTCACCTTCGTACGTATGTTGGACATTCGTTGCATCGATTTCATTGACCTGAATTCCCTCCGATTTCACAATCTACTTGCATCCATGCAATGGGGAGGTCAGCGCGATTGTCATTATGTAGCACTCCGCGTACGTGGTTTAGAAAGGCGGGCTAGCTGAACAAATTAAATTTATTTATTTTATGCAGATTACATCGCGCAGATCATTCACGCACGCACAAGAATTAAAACCGAGCGAGCGAAGGCGTGTTAGAGCCAGGTTTGATTTTTTATGTATACTTTACTCACAAGTTCACTTATCTCTATCTCACTGCAAGCATAAACTCGTAAACTACGTTACACTTTTCCGTGTTTTGTTTGAAAAGGTACTCCGCAAGATAGCCTTCATTTCAAAGTGATCATTCTTCCGTCCCAAGGGTGGAATTGTATTGCGAAGGGTCCTCTATCTTTATTGTACAGACTGAATATGGACTGGTATTACATCAGCGCTTCGTTCATCCGATGTACTTTACCATTTGTCTTCGTACTAACGAACTCCAGCGAATGGTTCATTTGAAGGTGCTTTAATCCCTCGTCGTTCCAGCAGTCGGAAATAATTGTGGTTCCTGGCAGCATGTTCTTCTTTATTATGGCCAACAAAGTCTCCTTGTTTCTTTTGTCGGCTGCAGTTCCGTAGTTAGTTGTCATTCGACCATCGAGTTTATGCTGCTTTATTCAAAACTTTTAATTCCTTCTTATTTTTTTGTTTATTTCCTTAATTCCTTCTTAGTTTTTTGTTTATTTCCTATTACAGGCACTTCTATAAACATCTAGCAGCGACAACCAGCAATCCAAAAAGCGTTAAGAAAAACCATATTTTATTATTATTTCATTAAATAATCACTGTAGTTGATCAAGAAACAGAAACATGGCGCCGTGAGGAGGAATATTAATTGTGATACTTGGTGTTATGGCACGTATTTTGCCTCAAAATCACGGATAGTATCCCGATCGAGCGAAGAGGGGTTAGTTAAAGACAGGTTAGGTATTTTTTTAAAAATATGTACGCGATGTACATCACTATTGCGCACCCTTCGCCATAAGTCGCAAGAAAGTAGTTTCCACTTCACATCAGTAGTTATCGCGAACAGTCACACTTACATCTCGCTTTTACTTCCTTTAACGCTGATCTTATTTTTCCAAGTCTCACAAATTTATCGTCTCTTTGTACTCCACCTAGCACCCACTGCCCTCCTACGCGCCTACTTTTTTCTGCCGAACTTCGCATCGTCAGTTTCAACAACCTTCCCAACACCTCTTACTGCCTGTGATCTCACGAGTGACCAGTTCACGCACACTTCCAATCACAAATAGTTTCAGGAGAACATTTCAGTTCATGTTGTATTACATCGTATCTCGGATTAGGTAACAAACAACACAACATTGACTCCAAAGTTAGTTTTGTGCCCTCGAAAAATGTTGCCTTTACTACGGACACTGTCGTTAAAAACTTCTTAAATTGCCTTTGCTACTCACATTTCAAAGTATATGAGTTCGTCTTCCTACGAACTATCTTTTCTTAACAAACCATGCTTCTCCAGAAGTTTTACAAAGCACATTCATTTTCACTAAAATCTCGAAAGAGGGTTTCTATAGACAAGTCGCAACCATTTCATGCAGCCATCGCTGTAACGGTTCTACCGTGCGTCTTCTGATACCTTCCGGCGTTGCAAATAGTTCATTTCTCCTCTTCTCCTTTCCTGCTCTATTGTACCTTCCATCGAAATTACACATCTTACATGTTTTGAATATTTACAAATTTAACGTCATTCTACTCTACAATTTCTTCCGTAACGTTTACCTTTAGGCTCACCCTTCTGCGGAACATTACTCTTAGGGTTAGAGAATAAATAACCCGCTGACTATTGCTATGTGGAAAATATTTCTTAAATCATTACAAAAACGAGATTGTCCGTGTTCCTTAATTCTTTAATGTATATTCACGCACAGCTGGATTGACGTTACTGGTCTCCCCAGGTGGTGGAGAGGGGAATGCCGACCAGATATGGTTGGTACCGGAAATATTCCGGGGCGGACCAAAACCAGTACTGCTGCCTTGCAGTTAGTAGAGGGATCTACAAGGCTAGAAGAAGATAACCCCGAACAAAAATATCATGGTGAGGGGAAGCAGCATCACCATTACCACTCTGAGGCTAAAGAAGAATGACATCGGCAAGGCTCAGAGATGGACAGAGGACGACATCTTGAATGTCTACCTTTACTGCGAGGTCGTAGAGCTGACAACTCTACACCGCTAGAACATGTCAAGAAATAGTATCAGATGGTTCATGGATTCTCCTGGGGTAAAATATTCCGGAGGTAAACTAGTCCCTCATTCGGATCTCCGGGCTGGGACTACTTCAGGGGGTTCTATGAACAGGATTAAGAAAGACCTTAGAATAGGAACGTGGAACGTACGAACATTATACCAAACGGGCGCTCTTCAGGTGGCGGTACGCGAGACCGAGAAGTACGAGCTAGACATATTAGCGATACAAGAAGTTCGCTGGGAGGGTCAAGATAGCATCCCACAGCGTAAACTCGTTAAGAAAAGGTTACCAGCAGGCTGTGTGGAAAGCTACCACCAGGATGTGTGGAAAAGTTATTTCAACAAACTTCTTAATATACACAACGGGGAACAAACAGGAATTTGAAATCCATACCGCAGAACTGTGGATTCCCGAACCTAGCGAGATCGAGATCGAAATGGCGGTAAAGAAATTGAAAAACTTCAAATCACCAGGAATAGACAATATTCTAGCCGAATTAATTAAAGCAGGAGGAAAGGCGCTAATCAAGGAACTACATGAATTGATAAGTGCTATATGGAGAAAGGAGGAGCTCCCAAAGGAATGGAAAACATCAATAATAGTTCCGATTTACAAAAAAAGGCGATAAGTCGGACTGTAATAATTATCGCGGAATCTCGTTACTTCCAACCTGTTACAAGGTATTAAGTAATATTATGTTAACACGCCTAAGTGTATACGTAAATGAAATAATTGGAGATCACCAATGTGGATTTAGAAGAAATAGGTCCACGATGGACCAGATTTTCGCCTTGAGACAAATTTTGGAGAAGAAATGGGAATACAATGGGACGGTTCATCAGCTATTCATTGATTTTAAGAAAGCATATGATTCTATCAAAAGGGAGAAGTTATATAATATTCTGATACGATTTGGAATTCCGAAAAAATTGGTTCAACTAGTGAAGATGTGTCTCAACGACCCCACAATCAGAGTACGGATAGGTAATAATATGTCAGATAGTTTCAAGATTCACAACGGATTGAAACAAGGCGATGCCTTGTTACCGCTACTGTTTAACTGTTGCGTTAGAATATGCGATTGTAAAAATTAAAGGGGGCAAAAGGGACTATCATTAAATGGTTTGAATCAACTGTTTGTATACGCGGGTGATGTAGATTTAATAGGGGACGGTATAGATGCACTACAAAGCAATACCGATGTCTTAGTAGAGGCGTGCGATGAGATAGGTCTACAGGTAAACATAGAAAGCCGAAACACAGGGAATGAAGGAAATAAAAACATAAGAATTAGGAATGAGGTCATAGAGAAAGTAAACAAATTTAAGTACTTGGGAGCGTACATAACAAGCGAAATGAGGTCACGGAAGAACGAAAAAGTCGCTTAGTATCGGGGAATGGATATTTCTGTTCAGTCCAAAAACTTTTAATATCGCGATTAATATCAAGGAAATTGAAATAAAAAAACAAACAAAACAGAACGATTATTCTGCCGGTAATACTTTACGGTTGCGAAAATTGGAGTACGACCCTAGCAGATGAACATAAATTACGTGTATTTGAAAATAAGGTTTTGAGAAAGATATACGGGCCGAAACGCGACGAGATGACTGGAGATTGGAGGAGACTGCATAATGAAGAACTCCACGGACTGTACGATTCACCAGATGTAAAAATAATGAAATCGCGACGACTAAGGTGGGCAGGCCGTGTAGCTCGGATGGGGGAAAGACGAAGATTATATTCTATCCTGGTTGGAAGGCCGGACGGAAGGAGGCCATTGGGAAGACCGAGACGTCGTTGGGAGGAGAATATTAGAAGAGATCTTCGAGAAGTAGGTGTTCGTGATGAAAACTCACTTGTTATTGCCCACGATGGAATCCATTGGCGAACGTTTGTTACTACGGCGATGAACTTGCGAGTTCCATAAGCCATAGGGTTAGTTAGTTAGTTAATATTCACGCCCCAATCTTTTGAATTTCTGAGTCCATATTTATTACTATGGAATAGCTCTTCGTGTTAACCAACTCTATGGCTTATGGAACTCACAAGTTCATCGCCACAGTAACAAACGTTCGTCATTGGATTTTATCCTGGGCAACATCAAGCCAGTTTTCATCACGAACACCTACTTCTCGAAGATCTCTTCTAATATTGTCCCCAAACGACGTCTCGGTCTTCCCAATGGCCTCTTTCCATCCGGCCTTCCAACCAGGATAGAATATAATCTTCGTTTTTCCCCATCCGAGCTACACGGCCTGCCCACCTTAGTCGTCCCGATTTCATTATTTTTACAACATGTGGTGAATCGTTCAGTCCGTATAGTTCTTCATTATGCAGTCTCCTCCACTTTCCAGTCATCTCGTCGCGTTTCGACCCGTATATCTTTCTCAAAACCTTATTTCCAAATACACGTTCATCTGCTAGGGTCGTACTCCAATTTTCGCAACCGTAAAGTATTACCGGCAGAATAACTGTTCTGTATATTTTTAATGTCAATTTCCTTGATATTAATCGCGATGTTAGGAGTTTTTGGACTGAATAGAAACATGCGTTCCCCGATACTAAGCGACTTTTTCGTTCTTCCGTGACCTCATTTTTGCTTGTTACGTATGCTCCCAAGTATTTAAATTTGTTTACTTTCTCTATGACCTCATCCCTAATTCTTGTGTTTTTAATTCTTTCATTCCCTGTGTTTCGGCTTGTTATCATGTATTTTGTTTTATCTATGTTTACCTGTAGACCTATCTCATCGCACGCCTCTACTAAGACATCGGTATTGCTTAGTAGTGCATCTATATCGTCCCCTATTAAATCTATATCATCCGCGTATACAAACAGTTGATTCAAACAATTTAATGATAGTCCCTTTTTGTCCCCTTTAATTTTTAAAATCGCATATTCTAAAGCAAAGTTAAACAGTAGTGGGGACAAGGCATATCTCCTTGTTTCAATCCGTTGTGAATCTTGAAACTATCTGACATAATATTACCTATCCGTACTCTGCTTATGGAGTCGCTGAGACAGATCTTCACTAGTTGAACCAATTGTTTCGGAATTCCAAATAGTATCAGGATACTGTATAACTTTTCCCTTTTGATAGAATCATATGCTTTCTTAAAATCAATGAATAGCTGATGAACCGTCCCATTGTATTCCCATTTCTTCTTCAAAATTTGTCTCAAGGCAAAAATCTGGTCCAACGTGGATCTATTTTTTCTAAATCCTCATTGGTGATCTCCAATTATTTCATCTACGTATACACTTAGGTGTGTTAACAGAATATTACTTAATACCTTGTAACAGGTTGGAAGTAACGAGATTCCGCGATAATTATTACAGTCCGACTTATCGCTTTTTTTTAAATCGGAACTATTATTGATGTTTTCTATTGTATGAAGTGTATTTATGAACTTTTCTTGTGATATGAATGTTTGTAACAACTAAGTATTTTATCAAGAGAATTTGTTGAGTACATCCATTTTGGTCCAAGATCCGGAAGTTAGCCTTGTTTATTATTGTATCTATTTTACTTTTCAGAAACTTTGGATAACAGCTTTCGTGTTAGATATGGTTTGTTAGCAGCTAGATATATTAATGTTTATGGAATTTTGAGATACAAATTTGAAGTACAATATGTTTAACTTAATATATTCCAACGACTTAGCTCATACATAGCTGCAATATAATAAATGTGGATGCACTTTAGACCGTATTTCCTTATTTATATGTTTAACTTAATAGATCCGAACCCAAAGAATAGCGAAACAAGTTGGCGTACGAGGGTTGGTCAGTCTATGAAATGAGGATTATGAAAGCGGATACACGAAGTATATGAGATAAGAAAATTGCAACAAGGCCAATTCAAATATATCGTTTTCTATGTTTGATGCTAGAAAAGATAAAACATCCTGGTATTTGGAACACTTCAAATCTCGTTATAAAATGGTAGAAGCTAAAGTACGTAAGAATTTTGATTCGATACTGTTACCTAAATGCTTGTCACGTGGTGGGAAAAATAAGTTACACTGGCCAAGGTTAGCTACATCAATATTACATAAATGGGTGAATAAAACATTGCAGAAATCATCAACATTAGAGGTTACTCCAAATAATTCGGATCACATAGTTGGAACAAATTGGGCAGTAGATAATATTAAATCTTTAGATACTGTTCCCTGTATGCAGGAAATTCTAATTGAAGAACAAAAGGTATTTATGGAGATAGATAGCGGAGCTTGTGCAAATATATTATCATTGCATGAATTACAGTTAATAGTTCCTCAATTTATATTAGCTAATGATAATGTGGAGTTAAGGACAGCAGATGGCAAACAGCTCTCAGTAAAAGGGGTAACACGTTTGTCGTGCAAACATAATGGTAAATGTGAACAACTTCAATTTTATGTGGTGTATAACAAATTGAAACATGTTATTTTGGGACGTCCAGGCATAAACGCGTTTTGGCCAATGTGGAGGAATGTTTTTAATACGACTATAGGAACATGTGATATCGTAAGCAAGGATCAGAGAATACTGGTAGATACATGGCAGACTAAACTTCAAGCACAATATTCTGATGTATTCAATACTAATGCGAATATACCAATAAAAAATGTTTCAGTTAAAGTTCGATTAGATGAGGTTGCCACTCCTGTTTTCCGAAAAGCATACAAGGTGCCTTATAGCTTAGAGGAGAAGGTTTAAAACTGCTATTCTGAAGTTACAAGAACAGAATATACTGTCACCAACGGAGTATTCGGAATGGGCAACACCTATCGTAATTGTACCAAAAAAACCAGGAAATATTCGAATATGCTCTGATTATAAAGTCACCGTAAATCGTTGTGTTCAAAAGATGTTTTATCTTTTACCTGTACTGGAAGATATTCTACACAAGTTAAAGGGGGCAACGAATTATGTGGTTTTAGACCTTAATCAAGCCTATCAACAGCTTATGCTCGATGATGCATCCAGTAAAATTTTGACAATTAACACACAATGGGGTCTTTTCAAAATGAACAGGTTGCCTTTTGGCCTTTCAACGTCTCCATTTATATTCCAACAATTTATGGACACAACTTTATCTGAATTTGACTATACGCAAGCGTTCTTAGACGACGTGATTATTGGAGGTAAAGGGTTAGGGGACTGTTATGTTAAAACTGCTAATGTATGACAGAAGTTTCGTAAATTAAACGTCAAGGTAAATATAACTAAGTGCCATTTTTTTTAGAATCAGTAGAATATCTTGGTCATACTATCACGTCAGATACATATATACCAGTACAGAAGCATAAGACAGCAATATTACAATGTCCTAGACCGAAAAACGTATCACAACTCAGATCTTTTTTGGGAATGGTGAATTATTTTCAACGTCATGTACCCGGCCTCTCATCTCATGCGTATCTTTTACACCAACTGCTCAAGAAAAATGTCCTTTGGGATTGGACAGAGGAACATCAGAAGCATTTCGATAAATTAAAACAACTTATAACTAACTGTACGAAAAAGTATGTGTTTAATCCCAAAGAAGAGGTATTTTTAATAACCGACGCTAGTCCATACGGGATTGGAGTACAGCTTTGTAATAAAGATAAAGAGGGTAAATTAAAAACAGTAGCTTTTGCATCTGCTTCTCTTTCAAAAGCTGAGGTTCATTACTCTCATTACGAGAAGCAAGCACTTGGATTAGTATTCGGAGTAAAAAGGTTTCACAAATATTTATACGGAAGACCATTTACTGTTCTTACCGATTCGTTACCGGTTAGGTTAATTTTTGGTGAAGATAAACCTATACCTGAAGCCATACATCCAAGACTCGTACGCTGGGCTTTATTTCTCTCAGATTACAATTACAAAATCGTTTATACTAAATCTGTACCAGTAACGGATTGTCTCTCCAGATTGCCAATTTTAGTTAGTTCTAGTGATGACTCAGTCTTACAAGAGTATGTACTTAATATACATTCAGAATCCGTAGTAATAAAATCTTTACCTAATGAGATACAGTCAGATCCAATCTTAACAAATGTTTTAAAGTGGACACGAGAAGGGTGGCCAAAAACTCTTCCTGCCCAATATCGAAGCAGGGTATATCAACAATATTTTGCTAAAAGAGCATTAATAACATTAGATTCTAACTGTTTATTCTATGGCAATCGGTTGATAATCCCACCTTCGTTCAGGAAAGAAATTTTGCAGGCTATACATAAACATCATTTAGGAATTTGAAAATATAAGGCAATTTTAAGAAATTACTATTGGTGGCCAGGAATGGAAGTAGAGGCAGAAGCATATTTAAGTGCATGCAATAATTGTCAAAGTTACCAAAGGTATAAATCAAAAACAATTTTTTCGTCATGGTTAAAGAGTAATAAACCTTTCGAGCGAATTCATATAGATTTTTTCGATTTTGCTTGAAAGAAATTTTTACTTATAGTAGATATTCAAAATGGCTTCAGATCAATCAATATAGAAGTACAACTGCCTTTGAGACAATATCTCATTTAAAAGATATGTGCAGATACGTTGGTTTTCCTAACGTAGTCGTTACTGATAGTGGTCCACCTTTCTCATCATGGGAATTTAAAAAGTGGGTAAAGGATCATGCATGCTATAGAGTTACGGAAGTCGCTGCCATACCACCCTGCTTCAAATGGGCAAGCAGAAAAATTTGTCCAAGAGACTAAGAATTTATTAAAGCGTCATCTTACAGTAGGAAAACCAGATAATTGGAAGGAGATAATAAAAGAAGTTCAGAGTGATCAACGTTTTGCTCAGTCCGAATCGCTTAATATTCATTCACCTGCACAACTAATATATACATTTGATCCCAACACAAGGTTTAATAAAATGTTCGTAGAGGCAAATCAATAGTCAATAGTATCTACCGACAAAAACGTAGACACGAATGTACTTCCAGCAGTCGGTCGGTACATGGGTTTATTTTAGAAACGCACCAAATAAATTCCCGAAATTTATTCAAGGCAAAGTCATACGAATAATTGGAACACGTATAGTAGAAGTTGAATGTCAAGGTGTAAAGCATAAACTTCATTTACATCAATTGGGAAGATCTTTACCAGAAATAACTCAAAATACACGTATATCAGACAATACTGAAGGAAATTTGTTTCATATGGATCAGACTAAGGAAGATACAACAGACATACCAAGAGTGAGATGATCATCTAGGATCAGGCAGCCTAGAAAACATTTTATATGTAAAGGTTATTAGAATTTTTACATAGTCATGATTTATTTTCAGATGCAGTTAAGACGAACTTAAGCGCTATTCACCTATGATTTTGAGTACTGGAAATTAACTATGGAACTTATAGAAATGAAAATAATAGTGATGTTTTATTTATCTTTGCATGTGCGTGTTAGACTCTTATAGGTTTGATTACTTTAATGCATTTTCTTTTCAGTTTCATTAATTATATACATATCTTTGTATGCGATATTTCAGTGAGCACATTTTATATTTCTGACTGAGAAACATTATATATGTATAAAAAAATGTGTATTTATGAACTTTGTTGACTCATGGTCGCGAAACACAGTGGTACACTTGTGGACAAAGATAATTTCAGAACAAGGTTATAAGTAAACGTCCAGGGAGAGGGAGTGTTTTGTATGAAGTGTATTTATAAACTTTTCTTGTGATATGTATGTTTGTAACAACTAACTATTTTATCAACAGAATTTGTTGAGGACATCCAGTTGGGTTCAAGATTCGGAAGTTAGCCTTGTTTATTATTGTATCTATTCTACTTTTCAGAAACTTTGGATAACAGCTTTCGTGTTAGATATCATGGTTTGTTAGCAGCTAGATATATTAATGTTTATGGAATTGTGAGATGCAGATTTGAAGTACAAAATGTTTAACTTAATATATTCCAACGACTTAGCTCATACATAGCTGCAATATAATAAATGTGGATGCACTTTAGATACTCTATCCGCCGTATTTCCTTATTTATATGTTTAACTTAATAGATCCTAACCTAAAGAGTAGCGAAACAAGATGTTTTCCATTCCTTTGGGAGCTCCTCCTCTCTCCATATAGCACTTATCAATTTATGTAGTTCCTTGATTTGTGCCGTTCCTCCTCTTCGTGTTAAGCAGAAAGAAAAACATCATACGACCACAAACTTGCCTGATTATTGAAGGTGGGAAACAGACAGGGCAAACAAAACAAATAGTTCACCATGAGGTCACCGTTGGATATTGAAGCCGCTGGAATTGTCAGGCATTAAAGGAAGGAGTTTGGTTATTTTTAGAACACACGCAACACACACATATATAAAACGTAGCGTGGACATACTTTGCATGCTTTAATTTCGTAATCAAAGCGTAAACACATTGCAGCGATAACAAAAACGATAGAGACGAAACTCGAAATTCAAAGGGTATACATAGGAACTGATTATAAACCTTTTTTGTTTTATGATAAGCTCGTAGGTGAAAATGAATAAGCGACATTCTTTGTCATTAGGTCTTAGTCTGGAATATGGCTGCAATTTTTATTGAAAGGTCAACCATGTCTGGAAGGCTTTTGTACGGAATATGACGTTCTCCCGAGATATAGCTGCGGAGTTGTAGCCTGTGGAAGATGGTCGTGTGAACCAGAAAATGTGCCTCACTTCTGAGCAATGTGCTTCGAAGCCAGTTTCAGGACAGAATAACTTTGCGACTATTTATCACAGCCAAGGAACGTACGCATTGTATCAGAAGACCCACAACTTGTTCACATCCGCAGAATAAGGAATTCAAAATATTACTTTAAAATTTTGACTCTTCAAAAGATCCGTATTTGTTGTGCCTGCTGTTGCACATAACTGATATTGACTCAAAAAGCATACAATGTTAAGAACCTCCTAAGTCTCACACAAATCACGTTACATGTTACTGAAAGTACAAAAATTACCGAAAAGGCGGATTTGTGAAATCGTATAGCAGAAAAGGGACAAGTGATATCCAAGTCGCGATGTGTACTCTGTAATCAGACCCTCCCCCAATGTGTGTTAAACTTCTTATAATGATAACAATATAAGAACTCACCAGAATTGAAGACCTTTCAGCGTAGCTCTAATGGTCGAGGAGTTTTAAGCACGTGGCTATCGTATTGTATTTTTTTAAAACTTTTTTCCAGCTACGCCAGAACGTTCAATTTTCGTTCTCTACCAGTTGAAAATGGTGCTTTAATTCAAAATAACACAAATTGTTGTGGCAGCAGATGCAAATGTTTTTATAAGGCAGAAAAGAAAAAAGGCAAAATTATTACTGAACATCATGAATATTAGTTGTTACGAACGACTGAAACAAACAGCTGAGTTTCTAAGGATGAGACTTACAGTTTTGGATAAAGTTAGTTCCGAACCACTGCGTTCAATAGTCCCCCACAGACTCGAACCTGGGTCCATGCGCTGAATATGTGAAACGCTACACACTAGCCTATTCAATAAAAAAAAGTATAGTATATCATAACTCCCGACTTTTATGTATACAGGGGCTATTTTTCATTCTGCAAACGAAAGAGGAAAAGAGAGACGAGCCTAATCCCCAAAGAATCATTACCGAGATTGATGTTATGTAAAATGTATGTGTGTGACGTCTTTATTCTCTTCTTCGTTATAAAAAATTTGCATTTCCTAATTAATGCCAGTATAATTTCTGTTATTTTGAATATAAACACAGTTTTAAATTTGTAAAGAACATAAATTGAACGTTCTGACGTAGTTGAAGAAAAGTGGTAGTTCTGGGATTCGAAGTCATAACATGGGTGTCAAAAGTACGATACTCAAGTGCTTATAAAACCTCGGCCATGAGAGGTACGCTAAAAGGTCTTCAGTTCCGGTGAGTTCTTACACCGCTACCATTATACGAAGTTTACCCAGGTATTTTCTTTCCGCATTCCACAGAACTTGAAACTGCTGAGCTAATACTGATACTGGACGACTTCACTCACTAAGTCCTTTCAGAAAATATATTGGAAGATACACTTTCCGTGGTATCACACCGTGCGTTCTCCGAGTAAGGTTTCTTCAGCATTCTGGACAAATTCCTCAGATATTAGCTATATTCGTAATGCTCTTGTTACTCTATATTACATTTTTGTAAACAAATTGGTTGCACGAAACTGTAAAGTTTTATTTTGTTTTGAACTGTTTCTTTTAAAATTAAGCAATAATGCCACAGACATTTTCTGTTAATAATTTTTTCTTCATGTCCGCATTGCCGATGTAGTAAATTATGCGCTGGAGTTAATCAATCTCCCCTGAAATATCCGTCCGTTGGTTCTAACAGGTAATCACCGCCACTGATTTAAGGGATTAATTTGGAAGCTGTGTTGCAACCCTGAGAAATATGTCTGATACATGAGAGCTTCCTGGTTCAAATTCGTAAACAAGCATATCGTTAATGTAGTTTGTTAACTTAAAGCAACAGAAAACGATAACAAAATATATTAAATGATTTAAAATTAAAATGTGAAATGAATCACACACACATACAAATGAAAATGAAAGATAAAAGATAACGCCAAGACCGAATTCGAAGCTAGATCGCTTTTGTTAGTTGCGCGAGTCGAAGTTCTTGCTAAAGACAGCGTCATCTAGTAATAAAACAAAGTTCTTCGAGAGTTGCGAGCGAACACGCGTAGCTGTACTTCTACCTCTCTTCTGCCTAAAATTGGAGGTGAATATTAGGCAGAAGTAAAGCATTCTGCATTTTGTTCAGCGTTAAACTGGGTTACTGCGTACGGTTCGAGGTGGTTGTAGATTTTCTTTCTCTTAATTTGATGTTTGGAAGATTAAAAAATAAATAAATACCTGATTGACGCGAAGGAAGAATGCCAGTTAACGCCAGTAACACCAATCTGACATAATTTTATTCTTTACGTCGAAACAGTATGAATAGTATTATCGATGTTAAAACAGTAATTTACAAACTAATAATATCTTTTACTGGAAATACAAGCAGAATGGTAACTTATAGGTGAAGAACAAATGCTATTTTCTAAATGCGTTTAAGTATTCGCTTGCAAAAAAGTAAAAAATATAATATTAGTTAGAATCGAACTCACAACCCTTAGCTTAGAAGGCGAGTTCGTTAACCACTCCCCACGACAGCCCTTAGGGAGGGAGTCTCTTATCACAATTTCCGATGATTTTTACATGTTAAGCTTGTTTCCTTTATTATTATTATTTTTATTATTGAATAGAACTTACGTTATCTTTGTCTTATCTTGCATGATGATAAGTATTCTGGAAAATACAAACAAAACACAGTTATCAAAATAATCCGAATGCGAATGATTGAAAGTGTAATGTAACGAGCGACTCGCATAACGTAATATACGCAGAACGAAAATAAAATTGCGTGACTTTTCTGTCCTAAACTTTTTCCGTGATTTATGCAAGATGTCGGAAATGCTTAAAAAGAGAAACATGTAATCTGAATGCGGTGAAAATTCGTATCGTAATGATTCCCTTGAGCAAGTAATTCCAGTAATATGTGCATATGCTCTGTAAATTTTTTCGTAGTTGAAAAATTCTATTCCAGCGCCGCCAGCAAGTGGGATTTACTTTATTGGAAGATAGTACATTTTACGAAGTCAAGTTACCACGTAGGAAACTTCTACATTACTTTTGTCGATACACGATGAATTAAAGGTTTCCGAAGGGTATACACCTTAAGCCCGAAATTTGAATTTTATTTTAAGGCCTTTAGGAAACTTCCGCTCAAATCGAATTAATGATGGTAGGAGAATTGGTGAAATGAAGAAAATAGGAGAAAATGAAACATTCCTATAAAACCACACACACGGTGTTTGTCCACCACAAAGTCCATATGGCATGAACCAGGATCGAAACAACAACTCCACCCGCCAGATATGAGCGCTTTACCACTGAGCCACTGCGGCCCATAACTAAGTCCGAAAAGGGCACGATTTGAAAATGTTGGTACGTATCAGATTTCCTTCTAAAATGACGTCTGTATCTTCCTCTTTTCCTGAGTAATTGCAAATTTCATAATTATAATTGCCTCTTTTCCCCATGCTACATCTTCCAAACGAAATTTTCTAGAATGTAAGTTTACTAAGAAATATTTTAGTTCATTTCGGTGGGGTTTTAACCCTCAAAACTGTACTGTCAGGTTTGGAAGACCCTAGGACAGTATTCCATAATATTTGAACTATTTTGGGCCCGCAATAGCTCAGTGGTAGAACGTTCACTTCGCACGCCTGGAGTCGTCTGTTCGATCTCGGCTTGTGCCAAGAGGACTTTGAGGTGAACATACACCGTGTATGTGGATTTTTTCGGGTTTGTCCCGTTTCTTACCTCTTTCTATATTAACGAATTCGATCTGAGCTAAAGTTACCTAAAAACCTTTAAAAAATTCAATGCAGTGAGATATATTTAATACAGTTAAATCAATTATGAACACGCAGCTTTGCTTTTCATTCTTTATCATACACATAGGTAAACTTTATACTTCCATTAACCTTTTCCGGACGGACAGGGATTTCACAAAAAATGTAGACCCTCACGTTGACAGCCTTAACGACCCCTATAATTGTCACAGGGATGTGAACCATACATCGTTGGAAAGCTTATAGGATGGATGTATCGAAGTTACCCCTGGCGCCCTATTCGTAGAAGAAGAGAAGAAGGAGAAAGACAAAAAATGAAGAAGAAAAAACATATTTTTTGAAATTGGTGGTACGCTAGCAAACTGTCAATTCTCGTACGCAGGAAAAAAATATTCTCAAATGTACGCTATACATTGGTAACAATCATATAAAAATGAAAGCCGTAGGTGCAACAGAAAGCGAGATAAAATTTCGGAAGCTCATACCTACAAAAAACACCGTGTATATGATTTTACTGGGCTTTCGTTGCCCCTCACGTTGACAGCCCTACCTAACCCCCCTAATTGTCACAGGGATATGAAATATACCACGTAGGAAAGCCTATGGGACGGAGATTCCAACAAGGTTACTTTGGTACCCCTGGCGCTCTATTTGTAGAAGAATAAGAAAGACAAAAAAAAAAAAAACTACCATTAGATAATGTGCACTGAAAAAAAAGCCAAATTTACCAACTCACCCCTGGTAAGCCCCATGGTCAGGTACAGGTTAGTATAGTATTCATTTCTCTCTATTTATACCAATTTTTATTTTCCATGTCAAAGCTTTGCTTTTATATAATTAAAAACTAAAACGTATTGCTTTGCTCAGCAATTATTTTATATTATTCAATTTTTATGCTTATATCTCCAAATACTAGGGGGGGGGGGGGGTTGGCTAAAAACACCCAACTTTGCGCCCTTGCTCCTCCTCCGCGGGACCCCCGACATCTATAAAGTACATCGTCTGAAAGCTTCATCCTTCCTGAACATATTGACACCTAAATCACCCCTCTAGGTTAATTAGAAGCTGAGCTATTGAGATTTAAACCCCTGACACACATCCTGTGTCAGTAGTCGGGAAAAGATTTTGTTTCTGAGCATTTTATAAAGAAATGAAATTGTTTGATACAAATAAATTTTGCGTAATAAGTAGGTAATATTACGAAACAACCACCTTCTGTTGTGTAAACAAAAACTGGATTTTCTATTTCGTGTTTGTTCGTTTTCGTAATAAATCAGTTTGTAATGCAACAGGTTGTCTACCATCCGGAAAAATCTGGGAATGAGCCGGGAATTTGAAACGGTCGGGAAAAAGCGGGAATTTTCTGATTATACCAGTAAATCCGGGAAAATGATTACTGGTTTTTCCAATAAATTTTTTTCGTGTTGGATGAATAATTCGCGATGTGCAGTGTGTAAATACAGTATTTTTTAGATTGGTTACAGTTATCGTCCCTTATCGAAAAGCATGGGGAGTGCCAACAAGTGAAGAATTTATCAAGTGTTTGCATATGAGATCGCTCCTCGTGCTTTTCGTTTTAGCCTTGCATAAGAGAATTACGTTTTACTTTTTAGTAGGATTTTTAAAAAAGCATGATTTTTTTTATGCACGGCTAAAAAGAATGCTTTAGTTGTTAAACAACTAAATGAAAGTTACCTCTTCAAAAGATACGGTCACAAGTATTATAAGGGAACCAAGAAAGTTTTGTCGCTTTTTGTGGAGGTCTGTGTTCAATTGGCCCTCACACCGTGACTTGAATGCAAATGGAGATCAGGCGAAGGTCAGTTGTTGGTGTGGGTATATTCAACATACTACCTGGTTGTGGCAGTTCAGTTACACCGTGAACGTGCGGAAGGAAAGAGTGAACATGGGACCTCCACAGAGCGTCATAAGGGCGTGTATGCTGTATGAGTTCAAACTGGGGTTAAACGCAGCTACAGCGGGGCGGAAGATATGCCAGGCCATTGGTGAGGGTGTCGTTACTACGCGGACAGTGCAGCAGTGGTTTACGAAGTTTAAGGACGGTGACAAAACACTCGAAGACGCACCACGTGCAGGAAGACCAACACAGGACCAAATGAAGATCTTCTGGCAGCAATTGAGGCAAACAGAGGCCAGACATGTGAGGAACTGGGACTACAATTCAATGTGAGTGGAGAAACCATTCGGCAGCACCTCCATCAACTTGGGAAGTACTACAAGTTGGGTCGATGGGTCCCACATGATTTGACTCCGGGCCAGAAGGCAACGCGAGCAGACACCTGTGTTTCTTCGATGTCTCGTCTGAGGAAGGAGCCATTTCTGGACAGGGTGTTGACATGTGATGAGAAGTGGGTCCTGTACGAAACTCCACGGCGTCATCATCATTGGTTAGCATCCCATGAACCGTTTCCAAAATAGCCGAAACCAGCAATGCACCAGAAGATGGTCCTCCTGTGTGTTTGGTGGACTGCTAGCGGCATCGTGCATCGGGAACTGCTACCAGCTGGTCAGAGCATCAGTGCAACTGTGTACTGTCAGCAGTTGAGCTGTGTTCAAGAAAAACTCAAAACTCTGGAGCCAGCACTTCTGAATCGCAAAGGGGTCCTTCTGTTACAGAACAACGCTAAGCTCCACGTGGCTAGGATGACTCGGGACACCATTCTACGCCTTGGATGGGAAACACTATTGCATCCACCATACTCCCTGGACATTGCACCGTCCGATTTTCACCTGTTCCATTCCTTGGACGCCAGTTCAAATTCCTAGTAGAGGTGCAAAATGCACTTGATACCTTCTTCGCTTCACGGCCCACCAAGTTCTACAGCGATGGAATCCATGGCCTTCCAGAACGTTGGCAGAAGGTCGTCGATGCTGATGGGGACTATTTTTGATCTTGCAGGTACGTCTTAGGTGACATATCGATGTTCGAAGGTGGTGGTTGAAAAAGCGACAGAACTTTCTTGCTTACCTTTATAAAATTACACTTTTTTTTAGGTGGCGATTCCCAAAAATGTCAAAAATTATTTTTCAAGAAGCTTGGAAGACTGATTTCCTATGGGTGAAGAACGGACCTACGACTGGCAATGCAATTTGTATCTTGTGCAACAAAAGAAACCTATACTATGCATCAATGGGGAAATCAGCTCTGTCAAGTCATGCTAAAAGCAAGAAGCACAAAATAAACGAACCAAATGTCAGAAAATCCCTTCATATTGGTACCTTTTTGTCAAAAACTGTGTCCGCTACACAGAAAAGCCAGTCTTCTTTTCATGAGCCAGTACCCAGTACCTTTGAAGGCTGCACTTCCTTCGTCTTGTTACCTTCATCAACTGCTGTACCAGAACGGACATCTACTGGTTCTGCCAGGGTGATTTGATTTAAATCAATGTCATTTAACTCAAGATTTAAATCACTTAAATTTTATAATAAAAATCATTGATTTAAATCAAGTTTTTAAATCTTTAAAGTGAAAATCAAAAATGCGTTTTTTTTTTCTTTTACTAATGCATAAGATTTATAACAAAAGATTTTCTCCATATAAATGATACTAGGGTGACGACTAAATGATACTAGATTTATTATAGACTCTGGAACTTCCAAATTTGTTTAATTTTAATATTTTGTGTACCAGATGTTCATAAATTTGTTATAGTTGTGACTATCTTACTACACACACACAATAGTATTAAGCAAAATCATGTAAGAGCCCATACAGAGTCTTTTTTGCGGCCTGCCATTGAACTCAAAAGTCGAAATTTTACGAGTAAAAACGTAAACAATGCGTGCTATTTTATTATTATTTATGAACTCCAACTAATGTACTAATTCTCGGCGCGACACGTCAAAGTACAAGCAGCGAAGAAACTGAACAGGATAACCCAGATTTTTTATTTTCTTCATTATTCCCGATCTGGAACGGGAAACGCACGCTCAGGACCGGGAATATCCCGATTTGTACTTTCGAGAATGCAAGTGTTGATAGGAGAGAAGAAAGTGATGGTGATCGTGAACAAAAAAACTTAATTCGAGATTTCAACTGATTTACACATTTCATGGCCCCTACATACCGAAAAAGGGATTTTTAGATGCCTATCCTTCTGTTCGTCCGTCCAGATGTAAATTCGTATACCCGCGACCCGCCTAAAGGCAATGATGACTTCAGGCGGTGACCAGAGGGAAACAAGCTGCTCCTGGAGCTACTGAATTCTCCTACGCCTGGAGCCTCGTATCTTTTAATCCTCAATGTCAGTTATCAGTATATTCACAGTACTGTATTGAAGTAGCCCCTGTGGGAAATATGAAATCACCACTGCCTAGAGGCTATACCGTTCAACGTATCGAGACCAAAGTTTAAACTTAAGTTTTTGTGAGATTATCTAGAATAGTTTTTCGAATTTTCTTCCTACCCCTAAAAAATAAGGGTAGTTTACTAAAAGGTGAAAATAAAAATGTGGGATTTTTTCATAAACTTCTCCGGCGATTTTGTTCATAGTTTATAAATAAATGTTTTAGTAATGTTTGTAATAACCACAGTATTATTTTATTTAATTAATGGGAACGAGAAAATTTAGTGCAGTGGTCCGTACCTTGTATTGTACAGTCTTGTTCAAAAGATCTTGGCCACCCACCTAGCTTTAAAAAAAAAGGCCACATTCTGGCAACCCTAGATACAAGTTTCTAATACTTTGGCTCTGCATTATTATTATTATTATAGTAGTAGTATTAGTAGCAGCTGTATTTGGACACGATTTACTGTCATTTTCAGGCCTCTTAGAGGTTTTTACACAACTCAGGGTTCCCACTCACCTGGAAAATTGGAATAGTCAGGGAATCCAGCTTACCACTAAAAAGTCCTGGAAAAGTCAGGGAATTTGATAGCTTATTCTTTGAAGTTCATTTAGCTACAGCAGGCATTTAATGTTAGATCGCTTTTGAAATTACTTGGAGACTAATGTGCCAACCATGAAGCAATTTAAGAAAAGAATACAGTGAAATATTTTGATGTATCTTTATTTTCATGCAACTATGATCTTTATTTTCACATGGAATTATGATATATATACAAAATGGGGTACCTGGAAATTTCTGAGTAATGACCTGGAAAAGTCATTGACTTCAGATTCGAATGGCCATTTATTCGAATTCCGCGACCAGTGTTCTTTTTTTAAAAAAATAGTATTTTTTCTCAGTTCCACCAGATAAGTACAGAATTCAACATAATACCTTCAAATGAGTTCATGGAGGACTTCTTTGTGCATTCTTTACCCCTTCTATTCTGACCTGAACGAGATTCCTAAAAGTTACAAATACATAATTAAATTAATGAATTATGTAAAAATTATACCGAACAAGGATAATGAAGTGTAAATTCAACCTCAATTTGGAAGTTTACCCATTAAATGAGGGCCATTTACACTTAATTCTAATTCCCAGGTATTTCTTTTATCAGTTTACGATACATATTATGAAAGAAGAAACGGCTGATTTAAATAAAAAAAACAAATTGATTTAAATTGAAAAATCATCAAAAATGATTTTTAAAAAATCATGATTTTTCCACCCTGTCCTCTGCACTCAAAGAAATGGTGGAATGTGAAAGATGAAGTACCTGAAAGTGAAACACTTTGGTGTATTCAAACTGTTATGTGTCGTATGTCTTTACGTAATTCAGAACGCAGTGCTAATTTATTTAAAAGAATGTTCAGAGATAGTGATATAGCAAGTAGTGTGACACCAGGAAAGAATAAGATGGCATATACAATTGTATGGGCTTGGCTCTTATTTTAAAAGTAACTTAATGAAGTTGATAAACATGAGTGATTTCATTGTTGTCGGGTTTGATGAAACGATGAAAGTCTCAAAAACTTATTTTGGTAAGATTTTGGGACGGCTTGAATTTCTTGAAAGATCAAGTAGTGTCACGTTTCTATTCATCCCAGTTTCTTCATAAAATGACGGTTTCAGATCTAAGTAGTCTGCGAGATGGCGTCGAAGGCTTGGATGAAAAGAAAATAATCTAATTGTCAATGGACGGTGCTAATGTAAATCTCAAACTTCTTGACATCCTCAGAAAAGAGCTGTCTTCAGTTGGGAGCAGACAGCTGCTGAATATCGACAGTTGTCTTTTCACGTTGTGAACGGAGCGTTGAAAACTGTATTAAGCAACACCTTTTGGGATCTACGTGCCTTTTTTGGGAATCTGTACTATCTGTTTAAAGACTCACCTACTCGCCGTGGTACATTTATAGCTGTCACTAATTCCCACTGAAGTTTTATAGTGTGAGATGCCTCGAGAACATTCAAGTAGCCAGAAGAACCTTAGATACTATTGAAAATATTAAGAAATTCGTTGATTTTGTTATAAAGAACATAATTCAAACCATCGGCAAATTAAACAGTTTCAAGAAATTCTCCGTAACTCTTGAAGATAAACTGTTGAAACCGAAGATCGCTTTCTTCCAATCATTTGCCTAAGACCTGGAGCTGTTTTAGAGAAGTTTCAGACAAATTCGCCGATGGCTCCTTTTCTTTACGGAAACCTCTTGAACCTTTTGAAAAAGTGTATGAGAAGGGTGGTCAAAGAAGAGGTTCTGGCAGATGTGCCCCTGCAAAGAATTGAGATGACTGAAGAAAACTTGAAAAGAGACACAGATATTGATACTGGTTATAGGACTCGTGTTGCTTTGAAGAAATGCCCTGGCGTGAAAAGTGCTGAAATTCTGAACTTCAGGATAGTTTGTAAAAGATGCTTGGTTAGCTTAGTGAAGAAGTTATTTGAAAACTGCCCCCTCAAGTATCTATTAACTGAGGCACTTACATTTTTAAATCCTCACAACATAGCGTTCTGTCCAGATGAAGCGTTGGCACAGAATGGAGATAGGCAGTTCAGGGAACTCATTAGTCAAAAGAGGGTAAAAATTGATATGGAAGCTTATTCCAAGTAGGAAACCAGATTAGATACCTTCTGGATCGGCCTACTGAAAAATGAAGAGTTCCGGGCTTGAAAAAAAAAAAAAAAAAAAAAAAAGAAACAGTGTTGTTTTTGATTACAACCCTGCTCATGTGTTTCCTTGTTTGAATCTCGTAGTCGGTTTTCTATTTCCTGATTGGTTGTTTTGTTTTTACGATCTTGGACGGGATTTGATGTCTGTTTAGGCATCAGATCGTGTTCAGCTTCGGTAGGTGTGAGTTGTGTTGGGTCAATATGTGACTCCAATTTTTCGTTATTTTATATGTGATTGTGTAATCTTGGGATGAGTGATATCAGAGTGAAGCAGATATGTGTCAATGGTTATTTGAAGGAGAGAGGCGCCACGTGTTATTGAATCCAGAAATTTCGAGTTGTGTATTTATGGATGTTCCATGTCGAGGTTCAGTATTTTGGTTGGAGGCCATATTGTGAAGCCTGGTGTGACGGGACACGGAAGCCTCAGTCCAGTATCTCTGAAACAGCCTATTTCTTTACAATTGGTTTTGATACAGGTTTGATAATGTGTAAGAAATTACTTGTAGGTATTATCCTTGTGATTTCCGAAGTACTGTTTGTTCGGTCTGTGACGAACATAGATTTCGAAACTGTTTGACCACGTGGTGCCAAACTAGAGAAGTGGTTCAATTCAGAAATTCATTATCGTTCATTATTCTTTTCTTTTTTTTTTCTTGCTTTGTATTTATCGTATGTTAGTTATACTTAACTGCCAGTATACCTAATATTGTAATAAAATTAAAATTTCAAAAAAGTGAAATTTATAATTGCAAAGCTCATCCGCTGTTTCTTACCATAGGTTATAAGCTCACAGTAACAGGCTTTCGGTTTCCTCTCGCTTGGCATCTTAGGCATAGAGATTAGAATTCCAGTTGTTTAATTTTTATTTTGTTGCCTGTGCTTGTTGGCTTGGTAAGAAAAATTTCAAGGACAGGAATCATTCTCAGGTTTTACGATGACGAGTGGATGGGGGCTGGATGTCTCAAAACCTCAATAGGAGGTTTTACGTTACAAATAGTAAACAAACAGGTACTTTTGACTACCGCGCACCCGTGGGAATGCTTCCGTTGAGAGGGGCTTCTCAGTCAACGGAGATATTTTGTGGAAAACCTCCATGAAGATTTAATTATTACACAACGATTGGTATACGATTCCATAGTAGACGCAGGGGGATTGGATAAATTTGAAATCGGTAAGGATTTGCTGCTGTTGGTTAGGAACGCTAATTCACGTTGGACACTGGCTTTGCGAGAAAAGAAGTCTGCAGAAGAAATAGCAAAAAAGAGGAAAAGGAAAGCACCAATGGTGACACGAGTTGGAAGCCAAAAAGAAAAGAATTATGGTCGAGTCTCAGAAAGCTTTGCCGAAATCGACGAAAAAATTAAAGTACTTAAAAAAGATTAAACTAAATGTTCAAACATTTAAGGTTGAAACTTAATAAAGAGTTTATTTAAAGATTTGCTATCATGTTGGTGCCTAGTCTTCAACTGTTTAGAAACTTGTCTTCAGTATCAAACATTTGTTTCAAGTTGATTTCATATTTGTATTTTATGTTCAAACATTTAAGGTTGAAACGAGTTTGTTTAAAGATGTGATACCATGAAGCTGTGAGTCGTTTATTTTTTACTAAGTGCACAGTTTCTTATAAGGGAGTAATAATGTTGGTGCCAAGTATTGTGTTATTTGTTTAGCAAATTTATATTTAAAGATGTGATATGATTTTGAACTAAACCTTTATAATTGAGTAGTGTTCTTGCAAAATAAACCACTTTTTTGGCAAATTGATTTCATTTGCATTTTCCTGTCATGATTATTGATTGAAAGAATAATATTAATACAGTATTTCCCTTTGTTTTGGTTTGCAGAATAACGTTTTTACGTGAGGAAACTACTTTATGCTGTTTATTTAAGTCGGGAATTTCAGACACGCATCCGGGAAAATCAGGGAATTGGCCGGGAATTTAACAAGTTGAAATTAGTAGACACCTTGTGCAAATTTTTCAACCTACAATGGAATTGGGTTCCTACGTTCTACCCTAAATTTTCGCATATAATATGAAATCAACTGTGCTGCCACTGGTCCCTGAAAGTACCTAAAAGTCATTTTTTTTTTAAGGTATCTCAAAAGTCTTTTCTGCCAAAAAAGCTTCTTCCTGTTTTTTTTTATTATGATTTAAATTTTGCGGCTTAATTTGAAGCCCCTACGAGGATAAACTGAGTGGCTTGGCATGCTCCAACCTGTTGTAATCCAGGTTGCTGTGGCATTCTATTTCAGGATTTCGTTTGTATAAAAACTGTTCGAGTTTTAATTTGTATTGAATTCAGTTTTCCAGCTGTGCAACTTGGAATGCTAGGTAAAATGTTTTATTTTTAAATTGTTTTTCTTTTTGTAGTGATCATTTATTTTGGATCCAGTTTTATTTTCAGGTGTTTGTGTTTAATGTACTTTCCTAACTTTTAACGCAGAATATTTCCTATGACTCCTAAAGAGAAATATCTCTTTCGTAGAAGGCTTGTTCTTTTTGAGCGATTCTCGCTCTCACGTGTTTTCTCTTGTACGATTTTTGTTCTCCGAAAAGTAAGAGTTTTACGGTTAAATTTCTTTTAACTGTAAACGGATATGATTGGGGAGGTATGAAGGTACGACAGTTCCTGCATCTAGGTTTATGCACATATGTACTGATCTAAAAGAAAAAGGGAGTTGTGAGAGAAGATTAGTGTAAACTAAATTGCGAACTAATATATGTACATACATTCGCTACATGTTTATAGCAATGTATTGCGTGTTTCTATGCGAATATCCATGTTCATTTTATAGGTATCTCAACCATTTTGGCTTTCTTTGCGCTGTTCACCATATAATATTATATATACGTAAGATGGTAAAATAAAGTAGAAAAACGATTTTTACTTATCAGAATTCAAAGAGGCGTATAGGAATTGGTACATGCGGTCAGTGCTCGGATGAGCGATTCCACTGGCAAAACTGGCTACTCTGCTGATTGACTTCCGCGATCTTAGATGTTCATATTTTAGCACAGTGCTTTAAGCTTTCAGCACAACCGTCCACTCCTTTCTTAACCTTATCTTTCATAATACCTGATGATGCGGATAGCTTATCCCGCGTAATCGATAATGCTGTGCGTTATACTAATCAGTGCCATGACCATTCGGAAGGATTGCTGCTATAAAGGTAAGAGAACAATAAAAACTGCTTCAGCCTTTCGGTGAAGGCGTGTTCACATAATAGAAGAGAAAACGGCCTTGTGTTAAGTAGCGGCCATGTTGCCATATGTATGTAATATATATTTCAGGTTACTCTTTCTTTGAGTAAGAAGTACCAAATGCCAGTCCACAATGGGAAAGTGTACATTCCAGGAAAACTAGTTAAATTGTGGTTTGCAACGGCCAGAACATATGGGACTGGGCTAAAAAAAAACGACAGTGAAGTTTTCTGGAAATTTGTGCTAGGTCATTCAGTATCACAAAGGAATTTGACCAAATAATTCAACATGATGAAAGTGGAAGACACAAGGAGCTGTGTGACACTGTCTTCAATTGTAGTCAACTTCGATTAACTTTTTCAAAAGATTTAACACGTTTAAGTGGTTAGTCTCTTACGGTTCAAATTTACAGTCCCTGTAACCAACAATAACACATAATTTGAATGATTAAATTATATTTCTGCAAATTGCAAATTTATCTTTCAGTTCGTGTTCAGGGGCTGGATAACATTTTCTGCTGTGTTCCCAGACGTGCTAAAGGGCAATTTTTCTGTGGGTAAAATAAATGCTACATATGGAATTGCTCCCTTTTTCCGGAAATAATTTTAGGAAGATATTTTTTTAGCTGGAAGATATTCAAATTATTCTTTACTATGATGAAACGCCGATAAGAAGGAATAGCAAACTACTGTTAAATTTTGGTCTGAAAACTAAAATAAGGCGGTGAACAGACATATTGAAACTTTCTTCGTTGGTGGTGCAAAGGTAGTGGATTAATTTAGAAAGTTGAATGCAGCTAGGGAGAGTGTATCTCACGCCAGAATGAATATGATCATGTTAGCCCCGGTTCACACATGCGATGCGGCGACCGCGCGGTTGCCGCACTCAAGCTTATGGGCCATTGAAACAAATGGAGTGGTTCACACATACTGCGGCTGCGGGACGGTGCCGCAGGCCTGCCGCATTGCCCATAGCGGTGCGGCGACCGTGCGGTAGTCGCAAGTGCCTTACGGGCCATTGCACAGCATTGGATGGTTCACACATGCGATGCGGCAGCCGTACGGTTTATCTCGTTTGGAATCTTTTTTTTCTCAACTGTTCAATTATAAAAATGGAGATTCTTCATATTTTTCTCTATTTTAAGTAGAGAATTTTAAGCTCAATAATAATAATAATTAAATGAAGTCTGACCGAATATTAAAATGAATAATTCGAGGTATAAATTTATCTTATTTTGTATTGAAAAATGATGTTATCCTTACTTACTTGCTCTATGGCTTACGGAACTCGCAAGTTCATCGCCATCGGGCTCTATCCTGGGCAAGATCAAGCCAGTTTTCACTACAGACACTTATTTCTCCAAGATCCCTTCTAATATTGTCCTCCCAACGTCGTCTCCATCTTCCCAACGGTCTCTTTCCCTCCGGCTTCCCAATCAAAATGCAATATAGTCCTTGTTTTTCTCCCATCCAAGCTACATGCCCTGCCCATTTTAGTCGTCGCGATTTCATTATTCTTACATCAGGTGAGTCGTACACTCCGTGGAGTTCTTTATTATGCAGTCTTCTCCATTCTCCAGTCGTGTCATCCCGTTTTGGCCCGTATATTTTTCTCGAGACCTTAATTTCAAACACCCGTAATTTATGTTCATTTGCTAAGGTCGTACTCCAACTTTCGCAACCGTAAAGTATTACCGGCAGAATGACAGTTCTGTATATTTTCAATTCCAACTTCCTTGATATTAATCTCGGAAAAAATGATAAATCGGCCAGTACAGGTTCTTCGAAGTGGTAGAGTTCGAGTCCAAGGGGGACATAAAAATTGTCAGCCTTTAAATAATAATCTAGGGAAAAATATGAACTTAAACAAAATAATGGTAGCAAACCAGGGTTGGCAAAAACTGCCTCCCCCCCCAAAGAAAAGTTTCTTTTTTGTTTAAATGCTTTGCTTTATTTGTTTATATTACATATGGATAGAAATAAGTTTGTTCCTCCTTGATGTTCTTATGCAGCAGCGAGGTTATGCAGGACCTACAGCTACAGCTCAAAGTGGAATCCGAACCAGTACTCGATTTGCACTTGAGAGAGATTGTCCTCTACCTGGACTCGAACCCGGGACCCCTTGTTTACAAGCCGAAAATTATATAAAATTATCGCAGATAGTTTAATATGTGAAATCTTCACCATGAAGTTCACACTATTTGTGGCATTTTTGCTTTTATTTATTTATTGATTGATTGATTTAAACCAATTGACATTTTGAAGAAGAAAAAACTGGTTTAAACCACCATGGTTTAAATTGTCACTCCCACCTACATGAGAATACCCTCAGAACTTGAAAATGTCCACACTTGCAGGTACAATATTCTCACTATATGGTAGGAATATTCCAATGAAAATAATAATAATATGGATGGAATTGTCTACGAAGTTTCTTTGTTTCATAAAATTAATAAAGCAGTTTTTATTTTTGCACTGAGGAATAATTTTCAAACAAATGAAATATCAACATTATTTCATTTTAAATAAAAACATATCGGTTTGGAAATAGGACCACTGTTCTTAAAACCAGCATGTTCTCAATCTGAATAATAAGAGAAACTTGAAATTTCATATCTAAGAAAATTATTTCTACTATTGCACAAACGTGCGCATCCATTGTGTAGTTCTTTAAACAGATTTGTCCTTGAACGCCACAGAGTGTTCGCAGACAAACCGCAGCATGTGTGAACTGTTTGTGCGGCTGCCGCACGATCGCAGCAAGGCTCCCGCACCACATGTGTGAACTGGGGCTTATGAATGGACGGACCAAACGTAAGTAAAACGAAAGCTACTCTTATGGACAATGAGTTATTGGAATGATGGACATTAGGACATGTAATATTCATACCATCCACAATACACACAAATTCACTTACAGAACTTGGAGAAGTTTTTGAAGGGATGCAGAATAATTTAAAGGTACCTCATCATTGTTTTGTGAAGTTTGTGCTGTGTAGATGGCTTTCGATGGATAACGCAACAGAATTCTAGAACAGTTGAATATTTTTAATGTTTATTTCTCAACGGAAATGTTCAATGATGGTCAAAGCGAACTATCCGAAAATTGCAAAACTTTTAAGAAGACCAACAATCAAAGTTGAAATTATGTTTCTTCTCTCTAGTGCAAAGTGTTTTACAAGATTTACTGGAGCATTTGGGAAAGATGAGCTGTATGTTCACATCTTGTACGATGAAATTAATTGCTAGGAAAGATTTGTAAAAAACATTTCAGTGAACATTACAGAGCATACTTTTGAAGTAAGCAATCTTTTGCCTTCGAACAGTTTGTTCTAGGTGGAGGAGATAAGTGCACAGTTCAAGAAAACAAAGATTCTTGAGTGATGTTAGAAAACATTTCTTGGCTGCTGTTAAGCGCATTGTCACAAAATTGTTTCTCAAACTACTGAAATATTTTCAATGTCTGCCACCAGAAAAAAAACTAAATCAGAAAAGAGTGCTTTTGATATAACAGAAATAATCAAAGCCCTTCCAGTGAATTTTGATACTGATAGACTTTATGATGCATAGAGAGGTTACTTCAAGTGGAGGCAAATGTACCAATTCATTGTGAAATTCGAATTGATAATTTCTTGCATCATCTAAACTGGAAGAACTTCCTAAGCAAACCACAGTTCTCCTCAGTGTACTTGTAGAGTTTACGCTCCCCCGATTGTTAGTAAAATATTAATGCAATGTAGAAATCCTAAATTATATTAGGTTCTAAAAATTTGTGTTATTATACGTATATCACTGAGCATATACTGCTCACTGGGGAGAAGAATGATTATTTCCTTACAAATAGAAACACCTCCTCCCCCCTTCCCCACACCAACCGAGATAAAGATTTGGTTTCTATTAGTGTGTTTGTGGTCCCTGATAGTCCCTTATTGTGTTAAAAGGTCCCTAAAGCAGCGGTGCCTTTCTATGCCCATGACACGCCCCCCGAAACTGATTTAACCCCCCAAGCCCGATGGTCTAATTATGAAAATTAAATTTAAAATTCTATGTACAAACAATTTCAACAACACAATTTCTCGTGCCAAATAGTCTGCCTTTAATTTTAAGTTCAAATTCAAAATTCTTCGTGCGAACCAAAAACAGCTCTCAGCAAGCAAACCCATGGAACACTGGCTAAATGAAATTCGGGCATACCTACGTCAAAAGTCGAAAAAAATCAGAAGGTACTGGAACGGTTTCAAAATTGCGGCCCAGGATAAGGAATATCTGATCTGAGGCTTACAGATATGTGGAAGAATATCACTGTAAAATATTTAAAATGCTATTACATAAAAAAACCTACTATAACCTACTAATTCAAGTATCAATCTGGTCTGATGCAACGAATTTTAACGCAAATAAAATATACATCGAAACAACTCTTCAATCAAAGAGGATTTATGACTTTGCCTCTGGTTAAAAATGGACAAGGGTAATGACTGGGCAAGGATCTGTCATCTAAATATGACTTCCTATAAGTCCAAAAGTCTGGACAAAACACAATCTGAACTTCAAACTAAAGTGAGATGACTAGTTACGTAATTAATAGGGCTTTCGGCATTAAAATTATCAGCTAATTAAAAAAAAAAAAAAAAAATCGTAAATATCTCCTAATGTAATAAAGTTTAGAAAAAGTGCGGATGGAAGTGCCGTAGACAATATAATTTTCTGGTAAGGGATGCAGTTAGTAGTTACAACTCCTTTAAATACTTCTGCTATATAAGAAAGCAGGAAAGAAAATTTGTTCGTGCGAACACTTCGATTTTCCTACTTATCAAACGACGGTGGTGTCTGACAGAATCATAAGGAAATAATTGGACTAAAAAATCATATTGTGTAAGGCGCTATGTTTTAATTTTTTTGCTTAATTTCATTTATCTCGGAGGCATTTACAAAACTCCAGAAAATTAGGCGGTAATTTAATTTCGTGCCGAGAGAGGCAACTCATTATCGCAGCAGTAAAAAATAAAATACTACAAATAAGGAGGTGATTCATAAATTTACACCTAAAAAGGGAAAAACAAAGATATTATAGTAAGCCTACTAAATCGTGCGTTTCCATATAAAAAGCATTGCGCACGTTGAAGCCAGAAGTGGAAGGAGAGACTGGGCGGGGTCCAACATCTATTACTAATGAACAAGAAGTGGTGTCCCCACATCATTTTTTTTTTATTTTTATTGATTTATTTATAATATTTATTGTTTTAATATTTTATGTATTAATTCGTCATTTATTTGTCACTGACATCCCGACGTAATCGGTTGATCCATTCTAGGTGCAGCACTGTACTTTCCCATCTGTTACAGCTTCAAACAGCGGGGAAAAGACTACCTCTATTTCTCTGTCTCTGTGAGAAAAAATAACTCATTATGAAAAATTAATACGTTCAAACCACTATCCTCAGTATGAAAAGTTATTAATCAATACTTTGATTAATATGATTTTTAATACCGTTGAACCTTTGAACAAATTGGTCAATATCGTAGTATAAAGGACAAAATAAAAATGTTATGCATTGTGTTACTCGTAGTTGCTCTTCTTTAAAAGAAACTCATTCTTTCGATTAATTTTTATAACATTCCCTCTCAAATAGGTTTTTAGTAAGTGATAACGGTTCTACGCCACATTTTAACATGGGAAAGATAAGGCCTTGGTTCTCCCGCGCATTTTGGCCCTCTCGTGCCGCTCCCCCAGCCCTGAATTGATCAGATTGGACCTCCTCCCACCCATATTCCTGCACCAATCAGGAAAGCCCGGTGGTTGCCTAGTGAGTCCAGTGTCACCTCCCCTGCCCTTGAATCGATCCGACTGGGACCTTCCCCTACTTGGAATCAAGTATGGAGCAGACTAATAAACGGAGCCGCGAAAGGAGATACCATTAATACTACTTAAGCAGGGCCAACTCGGGACCTAAAAATAAGCGATTGCGACTCCCTGTTCGGTCATATAAGAGACCGAACTGGGCGGGCCTGTGACGGGGGCTTCCGAGCAGCTAAAGCACAACGGGAGCTTCCGAGCGACTATAGTATAACGGGGGCTTAGTAGCAACTAAAGCACAACGGGGGCCCCCGAGCAGTACGGCCTTTGGTGCAGTGTGTGATACACCTCTGTGGTTTTGCCTCATCTTGCGGCGAGCTTGGAGCTGGCGAAATATGCTAAAAACTTTGAGCCTAAAAAAAGTACTATTGACTGTGTTATGGCCCCAAAATCCAGACGCCAGCCTCGAATGAGTTTTTCTTCATGGCCTCATTCTTGACTACTTTCTGAATACAGCCGCTGCAATAATTCGCTTCGGGTACTGACGCCTTATCGTATTGATGGTGATACCACATTTCGTCCAACGAAATTTTGTCCACAAACATTTCGTTCACAGACAATTCGTCCAATCGACTTTTGGTTCAACGGATTTTTCGTCCACAAGACATTTCGTCCAATCGACTTTTGGTCCAACGGATTTTTCGTCCACAAGACATTTCGTCCAACCGATTTTTGGTCTGATTTTTCGTCCAATCGACATTTGGTCCAAAGGACTTTTCGTCCACAGGACATTTGGTCCAATACACAGCCTAAACGGCTGGAGCTACTGAAACGAAATTTAGTAATGTGATACATTATCACTCCAGGTTACGAAAATATTACCAGATGTCTCCAAAGGCGCCATATTGAATCCAAAATGGTGGACCTAAAATTCATTTTCCATGCCGTTTGAGCTAGAGATACAAAATTTGGCACAAAGTTGTAATATCGAGAGTAGTTTAGGAAAATATTACATTTTCGAAAAGTCACCACCTTGGGTAAAAAATGGCCACCAATCTCATTGTTGTATAGAATACACAGCCAAAACCGCTTGGGGTACTGAAGTGAAATTTGATATAAAGGTACATCATCACTAGAGAGTTAAAACTTATTACGAAATGTATCCAAAATGGCGGGTCCAGAAACATTTTCCACACCGTTTCAGCTAGAGATACGAAATTTGGCATAAAGGTGTATCATCATCAAGAGTAGGTTAAGAAAAAAATACAAAATGTTGAAAAAATAACCATCTTTGATTCAAAATGGCCGCCCAAATATTATTTTCCACATCGTCCCAGCTAGAGAAATGAAATTTGGTAGGAAGGTGTACCATCAGGAGTAGGTCACGACAATATAAGAAAATGTTAAAAAGTCGCCATTTTTAATCTAAAATGACGACCCCAAAACCCATGTTTAAAACCACTGAGGCTAGAGAAACGAAATTCAGTATCAAGGCGTACCATCACGGGTAGGTTAGAATAAATGGGACAAACCTTCAATATGGGGGCGAAGCCCCCTCCCCCCGGGTTGTTGGGCGCAGATTGGCACCATGAGGGAAAGGTGCTCAAAGAGAGTAGCTACGATAAAGTGGGCGCAACCCCCAAGAAGGGGTGCAGCCCTTACGAGGGACTGGGGGCAGCGCCCCCATCGAAGCAAAGCGAATCTACATAATATATATAGTTCCATGGTCACTCACTGACGCTGATCATATTTCCCAGGCCAAACTACTGGAACTAGAAACAACACATTTGGTATGAAGGTGTATGACCAAAAGTAGATAAAGGAAAAATTCCGACATTTTGAAAAAGTCGCCATCTTGCATTCAAAACATCTGCAAAAACACAGTTGTATTGAATACACAACCTAAACGGCTGGAGCTATAGAAGCGAAATTTCGTATGACGTACAAAATCACTAGTAGGTTACGAAAATATTAAAAATGTCTTAAAGAATTCAAAGACGCCATCTGGAATCCAAAATGGCGGACCGCACCGTTTGAGCTAAACACGAAATTTCGTGTAAAGGTGTATGACCAAGAGCAGTTTAGTAAAATATTGCAAAATGAAGTTGCCATCTTGGATCCAAAATGGCCGCCAAACATATTGTACAAAATACATAGCCTAAACCGCTGCCCTAGAAACACCAAATTTAGTATGAGTGTGCATCATCGCTAGTAGGTTATAAACATATTAGAAAATGTGTCCAAGGACGCCATCTTGAATCCAAAATGCCGGACCAAAAATTCATTTTTCACACCGTTTGGGCTAGAAATATAAAATTTGGCATAAATGTGTATTGTCACGAATAGTTTAAGAAAATATTACAATATTTTTTTTTAAAACCACCATATTGGATCCAAAATGGGCGCCCCAAAATCCATTTTCCATACCGTTTGAGCCAGAGAAACGAAATTTGCTATGAAGGTGTACCAGCACGAGTAGATCACGACAATATAGGAATACGTGAAAAAAGGCTCATCTTTAATCCAAAATAACTGCCAAAAAGCATTTTTCAAATCACTGAAACCAGAGAAACGAAATTTTTGGTATGAAGGTGTGCCATCACGAGTAGGTTACAATAAATGAGGACAAAGCTACCCTGTGGGGGCTGCGCCCCCCACAGAGTTCCGAGGCTCAGCGCCCCCAGCGAAACAAAGCGAGTTATACGTTTAAAACAAGAAGCAAGCGCGCAATTCTTTGCTACATTAAATCGATATACAAACAATGCAAAGTACTTTGAAAGAAACACAATTAGACAAATACTTTTAACTCTCTCTCTCTCTCTCTCTCTCTCTCTCTCTCTCTCTATATATATATATATATATATATATATATATATACACGCCCTAGCCGAGCTGGTCTACCGGTTCCCGTAAGATCACCGAAGTCAAGCAGCTCTGGGTCTGGTCAGTGCTTGGACGGGTGACCGTTGCAGTACTCCAGATGATGTTGCCTGTGCGGCGTCCACCCAGCGTCGTGAGGCCAGTTGGGGAGCTACCTGAATAAAGAGGTAGCGATCACAGTGAGAGCTTCGGCTCTCCTCTCCCAACCCGTCTGGTCAGCGTGGGAGAGTAGACCAACTCCTCCCTTCGGGGAGAGGTCTCATCCACTAGTGGATTGAATATGGCTGTGATTTATTATATATATATATAGGCCTATAGTACACACAGAAAAAATACAGCAAGACAGCGACCAATTGTGCTCCTCGTGATTTACGTGAATGTCACAAACAAACAAGCAATCTCCGAGAACAATTTCTAGTGCACGTGACTCTACGGTTTACCCAGCCGTAAAACCCGCTAATAGCGAATGCAGCGCTACGATGGTCAACGAGACTCTCACCTCTGTATATCTACAATGTTAAAAGAGCGGAGTGATTACACTTTCTCTTCCAGTCGTTGTTATATTGTCGTGACTTATTCGTGAAGGTACACTTCATATAAAATTCATTTATCTAGCCGGAATTATGTCAAAAATTATTTTTGGGCGGCCATTTTGAATCCAAATGGCGACTTTGGAGAAATTAAGTAATATTTTCGTAGCCTGATGGTGATAGTGTACCTTCATACCAAATTTCATTTATGTAGCCCCAGCCATTTAGGCTGTGTATTCTATACAACAATGGGATCGGCGGCAATTTTGGATCCAAGATGGCGACTTTTCAACATTTTGAAATATTCTCCTAAACTATTAGTGAACATGTAACTTCATACCAATTTTGGTTTCTAGGTCAAAGGTGTGGAAAATTGATTTTTGGGGTCAGCTATTTTGTACACAAGATGGTATCTTTAAAGACGTTTTTTTTAATATATCTGTAATCTATTAGTGATGTTGTACCTCCATACCAAATTTCATTTGAATAGCCCCAGCGGCTTAGGCTGTGTATTCTATAAAACAATGTGTTTGGCGGCCATTTTGCACCCAAGATTGCAACTTTTTCAAGTTTGTAATATTTTCCTAAACTACTAGTGATCATGTGCCACCATACCAAATTTCGTATCTCTAGCTCAAACGGTGTGGAAAATGGATTTTTAAGGTCCGCCATTTTGGTGTCTTTGAATACATCTCGTAATATTTTCGTAACCTACTAGTGAGGATGTACCTTCATACCATAGAGTTATAAAACCTCTGCACTAGAGTCAGGCTTGGCGCTGCTGATGCGGCGCCACTTGAAAGTTGAGCGAGAGAATGTTTGTTCGGCAACAACACGTATTATGAGTTGCTATCATATGGCTACTGTGCTTCGCTCTTTGGCATTATTTTAGTTGATTCGTTTGTATTTGATAAGAAAATACCAATCTCCTGTGCAGCTCACGGTTGTACTAAAAATATAAGAAAGGAAGTAATGTATCGTTTCACAAATAAATGATCATTTAATTTTATTCCGTGAAAAATGTTTCATTATATAAAACGTTCATTCGTGTAGTTTATATCTGCTAGAAATATAAAAGAAAACAGAAATCTTTGATTAAAATTATTTGATGCGAAGGTATTTGTATCGTGTTAGATCCATAGTTATAAAACTGTCCCATAGTTATAAAGAGAAATATACAGGGTGCGGCAACATAAGTATCTTTTTTTCAGAACGCAATAAAACGCATGCTATCAATCAGAATGTTTTGAATTTTATTTACAATGTAGGTACATATCTAAAGTTTTGTGTTACACAGTTTTGAAAATAATGTCTGGTAGGCGATACGTACTCGATGGGGCAACACGGTTTTATTAAACGTCTATGCTCCGACCGAGGTGGCTACTGATAACGATAAAGATATATTCTACGATGAGCTAGAAAGGTTGTTTGACCGATTACCGAAGTATAATTCGAAAATTGTGTTGGGTGATTTCAATGCAAAGGTAGGGAAGGAAGAAAAATATAGACCTACTATAGGCAAATACAGTCTCCACGAAAAGACCAACAACAATGGAGAAAGACTGATAACTTTCGCGATTTCGAAAAACTTACTGGTAAAGAGCACGTACTTTGAACACAAAGACATACACAAATACACATGGGTATCTCCGGACGGCAAAACTCTCAACCAGATCGATAACGTATTAGTAGACAGACGAAGACACACCAACATAATGGACGTTAGGTCGTACAGAGGAGCGGAAGGTGACACCGACCATCAATTAGTGATCACAAAAGTAAGGGAAAAGTTATGCGTCGCGAACAGAGAAAGCAAGGGATCAAAACAACAAATTCGAAGTGAAACTATTAAATAATCCGAGCATAAGAGCAGATTACCAACTCGAACTCTCAAATAGGTTCGAAATCCTAGCCGACTCGAGTAATAATAATGATGATATTAACAATGAAATTGATGTAAGTAAGATGTGGGAGGCAATTCGCGAAACAATTAAGAGCGCAGCGAAGGAACACGTAGGTGAGAAGAAACAACAGGAAAACAAACCTTGGTTTGATGAAGAATGCATTAAACTTCATGAGGAACGAAAACAAGCCAGGCAACGATGGCTAAGTAATAAAAGCGAAGCAAATACCAACCACTACAGTAACGCGAAACGAGACGCCACACTCGGGTTCAGAAACAAAAAGCGAGAATATCTGACGCAGAAGATTCAGGAGATAGAGGGAAACAGGAAGACAAATAAC